>CM052350.1:16451990-16731356 GCA_028551395.1 Casuarina glauca
TCTAACATTACAAGTTTTTGAATGAATTGGTTTGTCCTGTTCTAACCATGATAATATCTTATTTTAAATTTAGTTTGACACATGCTGAATCATGAATTTCATATTGGACGTTACTTGCTTGGATTTGTTTTGTTGATCTAGCAATACAAATTATGGACATCTCATGGAAATGCTTTGGCTAACTTAGAAACTCTGGCATCTAGACAGTGGGAAGAGGTCCAAGTTCTTACACAATTGCAAATGGGTGCAGGCCTATAGACCTATTGACATGGCTATTTTATGCTATTTGGGCTGTAGCAAGAATCGAGTCCCACTTTCTATTTTGGTTTCCCACCAGATATCACAGAAGATTTCTCAGGTTCTGTTTGACCATTTTGTGAGTTCAGTCTGGCGATCTATTGGAGAATGATAGACAGTGGTGAATTTGAGCTTCATAACAACCATGGGCCATAGGGTTTATCTTGTAAGACCATACTTTACAATTTTGCAGGAATAGAACTGTTGAAGGTCTTGATGCAATAATTAAACGGTCATTTTGCAAGGGCAGTGCACTCACCATAGAGCGCAAAGCTGCTTGACAACTTAGTGCATTGGCACCATGTTCTTAACTTTGACCTATACTTCAAATAAAGGTATAAGCTTGCAACAACTCAGCCCAACAACTACACCTATGGTTAAACTTCTTTTGGGAGTTGTGATACCAAACGAAGATGAGGAAAGCAAACAGATAAAATTATCTCTGAAAACTAAGTATACATATTACTCACCACCTTAGAATTTAAGGATAAACACTTACCACTCTATTGGGAAGTAGTTCCAAAGAGATACAGAGTAAGAACATTCACCACTCTTGGAACAAGCCAAAGAGATATAGAACTTTGCAAGAAAGCCAATGTTTTTACTTAATCTCAAACTCATGAACTACTTCATTACATAAGAGGGTGGCTATTTATAGGAGAGATTTTCTTATTTCCAAGAGGCTAGTCAACGACAAGTAGTTACATCATAAAAGCTACATAGGTTCCCAAGATAGTCAAAGTAATCAATACATCATAAAAGCTCCATAGGTTCCCAAGATAGTCAAAGCAATCAATACTCTTAGTTGTTCATTGCAGAGACTCCTTAGAAATCAATTCTAATTATTGTGGTGAGACTTATCTTCTCAGGTGTATTACTATTGGGTGTTTGGGCTGGTGTAGGATAGGCCACATCAAGTTGAGGCAAAATCTTGCCCTAGTAAATAATAGTGCAAGTGCCTTAGGGCTGGCACAACTTCACAAAATACTTTCTTGTAAATTAGGTACTTCTGCATAACCTTATTAATTTTTTTTTATTTAATTTTTTGCTAAAATAAACTATTGGGTTATGTTTTTTGTGGCACTCCACCTATGCTGATACCTGATGAATTCATATTTTCAAGTAGTTTCATGAAATCTGAGAGTCACATGATTGGCACTTTGGTCATTTTCTTTTTGGACCCCCCCAACACTTTGGCATCTGGCTTGGCTTACTTGAATTCCCCTTGTTTCATGCTGTTTGTGATGAGATATAAAATTGTTCTAACTCCTTTGATGAACCAACCACTAAAGATAGTAAGCTAGTGAAAACTTAAAAGGTCATAGATGTCTTAGACTCAAGCCAATCTTCCATTGCCCGAAATTTTATGTGGGTCAATAGATATTCCAATAGAGGGCACTATGATCCCCTGGAAAGATAATTCAATTAGTGTAGAAGGAGAATCTCTTAAGGTTGACACAAAAAGGTTTACCGTTTCTGGACGGCAAGAAACATATGAGTTGGCCCAAATATTGCTCTTTCAACTTACTCAATATAAGGATCTCATTTAAGTATATGATCAGGAGTTCACCTATAAAAATCCTTCATACTTGCGGCATTATTCTGAAAATGGTATTTGGTGTATTGATAGGCTAAATTCCATTATTAGCCATTCATATAAACCTACCTTTCTCTTGTAGGTGGTCTTCTACCCATCTCCAGGGTAGATTTTGACGTGAGGTAGCTGCTCTTCAGGTTGATCTGTGAAAAGGTTGACGATTCTGCCATCAGGGCCACATGAACCAAGATTTAGGATGGGAAAATGGTACTTTATTGTGATTTTATTGATGGCTTAACTGTCCACACGAATTTCCAAGGAGTCATCCTTCTTAGGTGTTAGGCAGGTAGGCACTATGCAAGGTGTTAGCTTCAATTGGTGAATCTCTTCTGAAGGATTTCATCTGTTTGCCTTGTCAATTCAGTTATAATAAATCTTTTTTGAGGAAAATTTGGAAGAGTTGCTCCCAGAACAGAATTTATAGCATGTTGGTCATCATACATACATGGTAAGTGATACTTAAGATATCCAAGGTAGACATTTTTGAATTCCTAAAGGTAGACATTTATGGTGTCTCCTCCATAGAATCTATAGAAATCCCTTTGGTGACCACGGAGAACATCATGGACTCTTTATTAGCTGCCCTTTCAAACTTTGTAAGGTATGACATCAAGCCATTCTTTTTTTGGTCACCTTCATCATTAGGCTTCAGAGGTGAAGGATAAGTTGGATATGGTTATCCGTAAACTTAAATGAGCATGAGATTAAGCAACCACAAGTCATTGCGTCTAGATGAAAATTCCATTGTCTACTCCAGGTGATATTTTCCATATCCGTGATGATGACCTTGCACTATGGATTGTCCTTACAACTAAATAGGGACAAGCATCTCTCCTTCACAGTTGCAGAGGTCGTTTCAACCAATGATTCCTTGTATTGGTCAGGGTGGGAGGAGCTTGACCATAAGCATGTGATACAATTTGATGAGATAGCATTAATGCAACTCCAGAAGTCTTTGATAACCTTGCAACTATTGTCTCCAAACTTGACATGGGTATTGAAGATTCTACTCCTTCACTAATTGTATGTCTTAGTTGTGTCGAAAGATCTTGACCACATCTACCCTAGGCACTCCCTCATTTATTTATTTGAAATAAGGTGACTATGACTTAACCTTGATGGGTAGGATAAAGTCGATCTATGTGCTTGAACTCATCAAGTCCAAGCTCATGGATCTATCTTTTGTGTTCCTCCCTTGACTTATTTACTCCTGCACATCAATGACAAGAGCTAATTGGCATATTTAGAGGCGATGCAAGCCTTTAAGCATTAAACTCATGAATTCAGGTTATGAGGCTCATTAGGCATTCTGTTCTCTTTGTTATCCCTGAGAAGCAGTGCACTACTGGGATTGAATTTTAGATGTGGAGTCTGAGCAAATAACTGCTCCCCGGAGGTTAAGACTTGTATGTTGTGCTCCGTGTTTGTGTGTATGCCTCATAATTTGGAGATGCTGACTTTCTCATAATCTTTGACTTAGGTATATGGAAGACAAGCCTCTTGTTAAGGTCATCACTGAGGCATCTCCTCAACCTATTTTAGATCATAACCTCATATTTGCCTTCTTCACATCTTATTGTGAACTTCCAAAATTTGCTACCTTATGAGTAATGAGTTCATACTATTCCATTGATATGAAAAAATAACTTGACAAGATACAGAAAAATGCTTCTCTTGAAGATTGCTCCATTTGCACCCAATCAAGTACCGTTGACTTGTTCCTCTTAATGAGGATTGCTTTGTCACTTTCTCAGACTATCTATAAGCTTCATTTTGGCAACTCCCAACCCTCTTATTTGCTAAGGGTTGGGAGTTGCTGATAGTACCATTGAAAGAAGTGGTCTATGTTGGGTAACCACTTCATAAAACTCAAGGATCTAGACAACTATCACAAGTGAAGGCATTCACTTTTACGTCACAGTACTCTCTCGTCAAAGTCCATGATTTTAGGGATCTAGGATTAGGGAGCCCTGGTTTTAGTAGCTTAAATTGTAAGAGCTCTGCCCTTTAGGATGAATTTTATTCTGATTATACTGACAGGGATGACATTTTGATGTGGATAAGGGTACCTTATTTTTGGAAACTGCATCCTATGCCACTGCCTTGATTTGAAAAATATTCCTGTGAGGCATCCTGCCTTCCCCACCAATTTCAATGCCCCCCCATGTGAGAGTTTTACCCTGATTGCCATCCATCATTCAATGGGAAACCTCCTTTGATTCTATTCTCATATACAATTTCATCTTTCCTTGGGAGTCTATCATTTGATTTGGAGGTTTGCAGTTGCTCTTGCATGGCTTTGAATGGTTCTTGCATTTGTTGCCTAAGTGTGTCAAATACAGTTAGAGATTCAGAAGAGGGACTAAATGAACAACATGAAATTAGAGCTCATGAGTAATCCTGATATGAGTTAAAGCTAACGAGGTCCATCAACAAATTGTAAGCAAGTAGTTCCAAGATTCAAAGTATTGAAGTTGATCAGCAGCCTTCTAGTCATAATGAATCCTAGTCATACTTGGGTTGAAACCAACTAAAGGAAATGACCTAAAAGACCATAGTGTGGTGACTAACTGAAAGGAAAATGCGTAAATAAACTTGTGAATAACATAACGTTCAGCTCTCATAAACCAGCAACTACGTCATTGGTTGCCTTGACTTCCGTCCAAACACATGCAATCAGTGGCCTGTTCATTTGCATCTTTATGAGGCACTATCATAAGCACTGGCATTGCTTTTTATTCTGTGATGTCACGTACTTTTACATTTGGTTTCAATGCTTATGCATGAGTTAATAAGGATGGTATTGCATAGTACATAAATGGACTTGTCCTAGACATTGTAATTAATGTAATAAATGAAAAGTTGGGTGTTTATACTGACCCCACAATTCTTCAATCAAATATGTTCTTACATATTTGCTTACCTTTTCATTTGTTCATCTACTATGTTGCCTATCTGACAGTGTCTCAGTCTGCCTCCATGACACAAACGTGGAATATGTCTCTGGGAGAGTTAGTTGGCAAATTAAAGGTATAAAGCATTTTCAAATTTTTTCTCTGTTGTTTTCATTCTTCTATTTTTTCAAGGTAGAGGGAAAGTATGGAAATTTGAGTTCTTAAAGAAGAGTTTAGGTCTGTACTGAATTTGAATTATTACTTGTCCTGGGTTGGCGGTTTACATTACTAAGTCAACAGCAACTATCTAATTAGCATCTCCAAATCCTTCCGTAGATAAACCACGCTTCCTGGGGCTAAGATTCTGAGCCGCTCTTCCAGCTAATTAACTGCCACAAATGCACTCAGTTAGATCATCTTAAAACTCTACACTTTAAGCTGTATTGACATTGAAAAAAAGGGAGTTTTCTTCTTCTTTGATGGATAAATATTGCTTGCCATGTCTGTGGATTGAACCTTTGATCTGACCTCTTAACTCATGTATTTAGGGAGAAGATGCCATTTGGTCCAATGACCATTTGTTAGAAGATTAGTGTTGCATTATTCTAAATGTGATAAAGCAAAAATGATTAGTTACCTCCATCTTTTGCCTTGCTGAAGTGTGGTTAACCAGCTAGTTAAAGCAAGGGAAAACATCTCATAAAGCCATTATCCTTCCATGGCTTTGTGACTTTAACACTCAGATTTCCAATCTGATAAATTTAAGATCATTGCTTTGGACAAATATAAGTTACGATTTTGTTAATATTTATTCAAATAAATAATAGAAATGAATATTAGAGCACCGCCCTTCAATAGAAAAAGTTACAAACTGAAAAACAAGAGCACCAGAAAACAAGTATACCCATAGCCAGTCAACCTTTGCGGCCGTAGAGTTCCTAACCATAGGAGGCTGTGAAGGATCGCCCTTCACTGCTATGGCCATGAGTCTCCATGGCCTTAAGATCCATAGCTTACGAGTCACAAAACACCTACTAGAGACCAGTGGTTCATGAGTCAGCAGAAACCCATGGGTGTGGGGTTGCCAGAGACTGGTGGGTGTGCGTTTTTTATGGTCAGAGACCGATGGCTTGTGGAGTTTGTTGAAGAAAGCGATGAGTCTCCTCAAATCCATGGCATTGTCCTTCTATGGCTACTTCCTCACTGGCTGTGGAAGTTGATCAGCCTTGTCAGAATTGGTTAAGCAGCTAGCCAAAAACAAGGAAAGATGCCATGAGTCCCTATGGTTTGGTGTTTTTAGACTTGCATTTGGTTTTCTGTTTGATAAAGTGCATATTTATGCTCCAGATGGTTATAAATCAAGAGTTTTGCTAAGCTTTTGATCAAATAAGGCTCTACAAGATTTTATTTTATTTTTTTTTTGTTTTAACAAAAGAAAAAGAAAGAAAGAAGAAGGGAAACAATTATACCTATGGCTGGTCAACTTGCATGCTCATAATGACTTAGCCACTAAAGGAAGCCATGAAGGACCAACTTTCCTTGTCATTTCTGTTTGTGTCTATGGCTTGCAAGTTGTTGATGGCATTTAGTCCTGAATGGCTCGTAGGTTTGCAGGGAGATCTACAAGCCACAATTCTTTCTCAAATCCTGTGGCCTTACCTTTCTTTGGCCAGTCTCTCAAAAGTTGCTTTGTTTGAGTGGTGACGTTTTACTATAACGTTCCTTTCTATGTATTGCCTGGAATTATTATAGAAGTCTTGATAATCAAATATTTAGATGTACAAATTTTTGAGCTTATCAAATTAGAAATTAGGATTTCAAAGTCAAAAGGCATAAAAGAGGAGAAACTTGGATCTTTTTTCCCTGAAACAGCATTGGCATCATCTAAAGCTAATGAAAACAATAGTATAGGTCCTTCTGCCAAATTAGCATCTTAGGTCATGCCTTGACTAATACAAGGCGCAAATATCTTCTGTAGTGAATTTTTGTTGGTCTAATCCTAGCAAAAACTGTGTTATCCGTTTAGCCTCTTTTATAACCTTCAGCTAATTCTTATGTTGTTGCCCTGTTTTATTACTGGATCTTGTATAATAGGAAGTTCCATGGAGGGCATTTTTCAAAAGCCAAGCGGTATGGGCAATGATATATGCTCACTTTTGTGGAAGTTGGGGTCACTACACTTGCCTGTCTTGGCTTCCTACATATTTTAGGTACCTTTTGTGATTATTGACTTACTTATTGGCTGGCTATTTCCTCGACTCTTGCTCTGTGGTTTTGTGCATCAGTTTAGCCATTTCATTTGTCACTTGCATTGTACATTGTCCTCCAGCACTATTGAAATTGTTTATCCATACTGCAGGTGAAAGAATTGATTTTAAAGAAAACCGAAAGGATTTCTTATTCCGTTAGAAAATTCAAATAAGAGCTTAGGGCTTTGTGTGGTGGTTGTGGAGGGGAGGGGTGGGTGGGTGTTGGTGGTTAAAACCTGTCTTTAATGTTTACCCAAATGTTTAAAAGCCTTGATATTATCTAGTTTAAGTGAAATCATTTTAGCAAAAGGCTTTGGCTCATTTAAAATAGAAGGTGTGCTCAAGCTTTATAATTAACATTTTTAACAAACTGTGACTAGGAACTTTGACCAAAAAAGTAATCAATTTGATGCGAAGGGGTTTTCTCAGAACTTGACATTAATACTGAGCAAGGAGGGTAGTCCAAATGTGGTTCCCCCCCGACACCCCCGCCGCGCCCCCCCCACTTTTGAAGTGAATGGATCCCTGAGATCTTTCCAACTTGTTTTCTACGTTTACAACCTGAGTGAAAGCCAAAAGGCTGCTTTTGGTCTTCGGGTGTTGCAAATTTTTAATATTCTTGTTTCTGCTTTAACATGTCTAAGCTCGTAAACAATGATAATAAAATTATGCAAAATTTTAATTATTTTCAAGTGTAAATGAATAATTTCCTGAACTAATTAGATTGTGATACATTTCTTCTTTTCCTTCTTCTTGAATTATTTTTATAGTTATCGTGCTTCAAAATTTTAGACAATCTTGCTTTTTCTTTGTTTTATTATTTCTTCTATGTTTCAAAGAACTCAAGTTTTAGCTTCATGCTATCCAGTGAGGAGCTGAACCTGAATTTGACAGAAGCTGCGGAGGTAAGCGTAAATGAAAAATATGTTTTCTATTGCTTTTATTATTCTAGCACATTCTTGTATACATGAAACGTTATTATTTGGTATGAACTGGTCAATAATATGGAAATAACATTTATTGAACATATAATATATGCTTTACTCATTCTGAAACATCATCCTCACCCTTCTTGACACATTGGCAACCTGTTACAACATATTGTATCTGCTGGAATACATCTGCTGCTATGAAGCTGGTATTCGTTTCTGAATTAGGTAATTCAATAATAAGGTAATTAGAAGTAATGATCTTTTCTTTTTAAGCTGGGTATGAAGCTGGTTGACTAAAATATAATAATTTGATGGACCAAAACCTTCTATAATATTCCAGTGAAATGCTGGTCACAGAGTTTGGAGATCTAAAGAATAGGGGCATCCCATGGAATCAAATGTGAAGGATTGGTGATTCAATTTCTGAACTTTTTGAGCATTATACTAT
Organism: Casuarina glauca; assembly: GCA_028551395.1. NCBI lineage: Eukaryota > Viridiplantae > Streptophyta > Magnoliopsida > Fagales > Casuarinaceae > Casuarina > Casuarina glauca. Next base: position 16,460,408 of record CM052350.1, read on the forward strand.
TCTGAAGTGTTGATTCCATTTATTGTTACACATAAGGCGTTATGTTTGGAGGGGGTAACAACAGGGCAAGAGAAAAAGAAACAGTTTGACAAGAAGGATAAGGATTTAAGTATATGGAAATTTTTATCCATCCTTATGTTCTTTCTGCAAAAGTATTAGATTAGTGCAATTAGTCAACCACTAAACTCAGTTCAAAACACCAGGCTATTACACATTTTGAACTTAATTATGTCTTAAGCCTTAAATATGTTCTAGAGGGAAAAATAATAAAAGTTTATAGGTAAAAGGAGTTCAACATAATTGAATGCCCGAAAAAAGATAAACATCTATATATATATAGATAATTCTTTTTATATTTTTTGCAAATACCACCAATATATAACGATAACAAAGCATGAACTTGAACTATCCAGAACACCTAAAACATTCTTACATCCAGGGCCTGACGAAACTGAGACGAGAATGGAGCAAGCAGCCTTGGCAGATGGAATTCAATAATAAACAGTGTGGACAATTTTGAGATGTTAGAGCATCTTAGGCAAAAGCTTAAACCTAGGAGATGGAAAGTCCAACAAAACTAATACCCCAGGCAATAAAGCACACACAACTGATGCCTGGTTTCCTTAACATAAGGCTTACAAGAAACTTATGTCCTTACGAATCAGAGATACTCCCTTTCAGGTCTCTATTCTTCCTCCACTGGCTTCAATCTTTGTAACAAGCATTGCAGCGCAATTGGCTGATCACTTGATTTCAAATGGAGTGGAAGTCACTACGGTGAGCAGAAACTCTAAACTACTGCTTTTTTCTCTTTGTATTAGTCATTATCTTCTTGGAAGAACTCCAATCTATTTGACTAGTTTACATCACTGAATTGAAAAGAAAAGCTCTCTTGCATTGATATGTATTTCTCTTCCTATTGTTGCTGATGTGAGTTGCTTCTGTAGATGTGAATTTTTTAGCTAATATTTTTCCGTGATAACCTATTGCTTGGAACAATTGGAAATGCTAAATCTGCAATCCAAATGGCAGGGTAAAGGGAAAAAAAGGGGTGATTCTTAATATATCTAATTCACTAATTTCATCCATGTAGGTACGGAAGATTTGTCAATCAATTTCCTTTTTGTCGCCTGCAATTTGCATGACTCTATCATCGCTGGATCTAGGATTACCATCTTGGGAAATGGTGGGAATTCTAACTGGTGGATTAGCCCTCTCAAGCTTTGCCCTGTCAGGTATATAAAAATCCAACTTTATAGTACTTTGATTGCATGGTGGAAAAGACATAGGAGATAAATATTCTCCTGCAGACTATTAATTCAGTTATTGGCACAGGACTCTACTGCACCCACCAAGATATGTCACCTGAATATGCGAGTATACTTTTGGTATGTAATTCTACATAAGTTCCTAATTTCTCTTTTAGTAGAATTCCTTATTAAAGTTTCCTTTCATGAGTATTGAGATATATAGTTTGATTAATCTCATAAACCTCTGCTCAGTTTAGTCTCCATGCAACATAATAGGCACTTCTAGGATAATCTGTGTTGGTTATCCCTTTCGCCGTTATTTTCTATATCGTTTCTGTATCTTCATATAAAGGTAATAAATGTCTCATTATCCTTCTGTGGGCAAAGAGGAGGATATGAGCTTTGTATCTGAAACAATTCACTGCATTTAGTATTCTGCTTTTTCAATCTCATTCTTTCAGGCAGTCACATCTTAGTGAAATATTATGCTTATTTCAAAAAATTTGACTATTCAACCATCTTGTGCTCATAGCTCCAAGTGAAGAAGATATCACTATCCTAAAGTAGTACCACAGACATGGCTAACTGCTGATCAAAACAGAGTCGTGACAAGTCAATGATTATTCTTTGAAGTTGTCGTTTCTTGAAATTCTTGGTTCAGGGTATTACCAACACGGTTGGCGCAGTACCTGGCATTGTAGGTGTAGCCCTCACGGGTTATCTTCTTGATTTGACTCATTCATGGAGTGTAAGTCTGACATACTGTTTGTAGTGTTTTTTCTTTATTTGGACTAGTATCTTTCATATTTCCTCATATTATGTAGTTTATCATTTGTCTCTATGTTATGTAGGTGTCATTATTTGCACCATCAATCTTCTTCTACTTGACTGGCACAGTCGTATGGTTGTCATTCGCCAGCAGTAAGCCTCAAACATTTTCCAAGAGAGACTGAACTTGTTTGTGTTCTTTCGATTGAATATTCTCAATGAATCATACCAATTGAAGTCATCCCAGCGCCATGCACTACTAATTTGATTTGCTTGATAGAATTGAGTGGGTATTGACTAATCAGATGGACATCTGATTGTATAACCATATAGGAGAGATGACTGCATATTACCAGTGTCATTCGTTGGATTACACGTTACAGCATTGTATATTTTGACTTTCTTGGATTAGCCACCAAAGGAAATATTGAACATGCATTTTCAACAAGTCAAGAATATTTGGAGCCATTCCACAGGCTGCTGAGAATTATCCGAATAGAACTGTAGACTCTCTCTCTATTTAAAACTCAAGAACATGGTATGATGGTTATAGAACGTGTTGTGTATCTTACCACTTTCCTGACTTCCTTTCTTAATTATTAAAAAAAAAAAAAGAGGGAAAGAAAGATTTCATTTGCCTAAAAGCAGTTTATATGGAAGATATTAACTCATATGCCTAAAAGTGAAGTCCTTTCCTTGTATATTCTCTTTCTTATTTGATTACGATGAAACAAACTTAAGTTCCATCTAGTGTCTCCGACGGCAAGCAGGGAGAACAAGATTTGGGATGTGAACAAATACAACAGAGAAAGGAGCCACCACTATCGCGTTTGATGATTTAACATGCAAAGGCTCCAGAGGAGGTATGTGCCCAGATGAATTTACATCTAAAATCTTTCCATTTAGCAGGACGGTTTGGCTGTGTAAATTCCCATCTTTTGCTGTTAGATGGTATTCCTCCCTTGGGATGTTTCTTTTATGGTGTTTATGAGCCCTTTGCTTCTGCCCTGGACTCGTACTAGTGTTCAGGGCTACTTTGGCCTGGACAGTGGTGCTGTTGTCTAGGTTCAGTAATAACACTGTGATACCTCCCTGCATGACGTAGAATCTCATCAGATCACAAATAGATAATGCATACCTGTTTTGATAATTGAATACGAAGGAAACTTACAGAATGTTTTGCACAGTGAGCGTAAGCACGTATTTTCTTAGACCCGGAAAATCTTGTTGACAGAACTCCTTTTCCCATTAGTCGGTGCCACAGAAGAGCACTGCATTGAATAAAGCAAAGAATTATAAAAGACTCCGATTGATCTCGTCACTTATCATCACTGTTAATAGGAAGAAACAATATTTTAGTCTAATGTCTTCACTAAACTGGTTTGCTACAATCTGGTAATCTAATTAATATACTAATGAACTGAAAAAGTGTGATTTGACTTGAAAGTGTCATGATAAGCTTGGAAAGCTCAAGAACCTGTAGTAGTCCGGATTTGGTTTAAAGGTAGTGGTGTTAAGTAGACCGTAGTTTCCACCAATCAACGTCTGTCTGCAGTATGTCTTTGTGTCATAAGCCGATGTCATTCCAAGCTGATCTAAGTACCTGATTATGATAACCAAAATGACATTACTAAGCGAAAATCGTTCATGGAACTGATTACTAGAACTTGTGGATGATAGCCATAAGTACCAGAAGGTGAACACGAATGCATTGGTGACAAGATTGTGGCCGCTATTGTAAGCTCCTCCTGCCTCTCCAACCCACGCAGTTGCTGAAGTTTCAGTTTTCTTGAGAATCTGATGCAGGTTGCTGAACGTAGCAGCCCCTTTATCAAGATAGGATGGGTCAAGGATCTTCTCAACGAGGTGCTTATCAACTCCTGCACTTTGAGTTCAATAAATTATGTCGAACTAGATCACTATTTGATAGGACTGGAAACTGAAGAACCCTAAAAGAAAAATCAGTTTGCTCTACCTGGGCCCAGATTATAAATGTGGTGGGTGACAACATCCAGAGATCTGTTTGCCTTGTGTATGAATCCTTGGAACCAGTTTGCATCAAAGAATCCTCCCGGTGCTATAATCAGTGGCTTCGGCTCTATCTCCTTGTAAATATTTTGGACAATGCTTCGAAATTTGACAGTGTCCACCGCATACTGCTCTGCCGCAACTCTTGTTCCGACTCCATTTCCAGCCAATTCGTTTCCTGACAAACCCAGATCTCCATAAATTACAAGCAGAAAGTGCATTTAAGTATAAATCGTTACAACGAAACTTTGAAGAGTTCGAGTGAATAAATTAACTAATACACAGTGTCCGATATGATTTTGGAGCATTGTGGTATGCAACAGAGGTGCTTCCAAATCATGCAGAAGAGTGGGGTTAATGAGAAATGTTGTTCTTACCGAGTTCCCAACCATGAATGGTATAGTTCTTTCCGACTGTATAACGTATAAAAGATTCAGCGTTTGTGTAGTTCCAAGCTCCAGTTGCCGACCCATCAGCTTGTATAGATCGTCCGTTGAGGGCATTTACCCCGAAAATTATCTTAGCCCTAAAATAGACCAAGGATTCTTAGATAGTTTTAACATTTGTAGAAAATAAATCTGCAAGGTCCACAAGAGGAAGAATTCTTGTTACCCAGCTTTCTTGAAGAAACTGTTCAATTCATCCCATCTATGCATGGGAAAGCAACCCTTGGTGAAACCAAACATCTCGGAGGTATTCTTGGCAAAAGGAATACAAGGTTGCATGTTGTCTTTAGTGTTATATATGACCTTATCCTGCAGAGTGCCCCCCAGTCGAAGTTTGAGGGGAGCAAAAGCTGCACCATATTTGGATGGTACTGTTTAGACTCCAAAAAAGGAAAGATTGGAAGAGCTAACAAACATAAACCAGGAGGAAATCCTGGATAAGAGGAACAACCAGACGTTTAAGTATTCTCACCTTTTATAGCATTTAATAGAATATTGTTGCCAAGATCCTGCAAATGAGAATGATGAAACGAGTTTTAACCAGTCTCACAAATGTGATTTGGGTTTTTTTTTTTAATGCGTAAAATAAATGGGCGTAGTCAATAGGACTTTGCACATTATAATAGACAGGAAAAAGGAAAACAAGAATGAACCAATCTCATCATCAAGTGCCCATTAAGTGTATTATCAGCAGAAACAAGCAGCAGCAACAATGGTGACATCAATAGCAGCAGAGGAAGATGAAAAATAAAAACGTTCATGGAAGACTACAAACGATAAAAGCTAGCACTTTCAACTCCTAAACCATCGAGCTTCAAAATTCTTTCATTATCTAAAGGAAACGTAGCTAAGAACACATACCAAATTAAGCAGAGAAGCACGACCCCAGCTGCATGACCCATAGTCACATTTCTCAGGAGGCCACCAATCCACGGTTGCACATACAAAATCATGATCAATGCTCCCAATGGCTATTTTCCGCTCAATGAAAACAGTACCCAGAATGTTCCCATCTCCACCTACAGTCTTAGCGCTTACAGAAATGAAGCCATAGCAGAACAAACATATCCAAATGCAAATGCCCATTACCCAAATCTGAGAACCCATTTTTCAGATAACTCAAATGGCCTAATTCGAGTTTTTCCAAAGCACAAGTGCTTGTGGTTGCATATGAAGGAAACGGAGTCTAACAGAAGTCTACCAACGGAGGCCACAAGTATAAACGGTTTACCAGGACTCTGCCAACGGAGGCCACAAGTACAACGGTTTACAAGGACTCTGCCATTGGAGGCCAAATCTGAGAACTCGTTTTTCAGATAAATGTTAAGAGATTCGAGCCTTAACAACGTACAAACCGTTCAGGGTGCCCTGAATACGAAGGGACCGAGGAATACTAGGAGTCTGCCAGTGGATGTCACAACAGGGAAACAGAAGGATAAAATAGCTGAGGGTCAATTCTGCACATTTAAATACCGTATGCCCTTATTCATGGTCCTTGCCTGTCATGTATACCAATTATGTTATTTCTGGACAGAAGCAGTCAAAGATCAAAGATACTTCCTTTCGTGTCTCTCTACTCCTTTTCCCGAATAAACTATTGCCCCCGAGTTTGGCGGTCTAGAATAATTTGATTTGGTACAACTCACAAGTGGGCCTCTTTTTGCTTTCTTTGAGGAAAATAGGTTTGCGTGGCGGACAGAAGCACTTGCTGCAAATAGTCTTTTGTTTTGGTGGTGAAAGAGAACCATCTTTAATCTAGACGTTACATGTGGGATTGAGTTTCTGAGGTTGGTTGAGCTTCCCTCGAGACCCAAGAATCAACTGCGTCTCTTTCCTGCTGGCTTACCCAAGAAGAGAATGCCGGTGCCTTACTTCAAAAACAGGAAACTCCAGGCTTTCGTTCTCGAAAAGGAAATGGCGCAAAGATCTTTTGCGTTGCAGATGCGCTTGTTCCGGGTACGTTAATGTATAATAAAAAGGTTCCTTTTACGTGATCGATTCGTTAAGAAAATAGGGAGAAACGGCATCGGAAATGATGCTCGGCAATCACTACACCTATCAATTTTTAATGAGAAGACCGGTCAAAGAAATGCATTGAAGTACGTGTAAAGAATATAACGCGTGAAATTCAAGGATATAGATCTATGGTATTATTTTGGTAAGCATGCCATGAGAAGCGACATGGTCTACCAGAAGGTTGTTGAGTTACAGCACCATCAAAATCCATGTGGCGCAGTGCAGTTAAGAGTCTGCCATGAGTCGAAAACGAGGTTCTATCTTTCTAAAACCAGAGGCTGGAACTCTGGTCCCCTGCTACCAACTACAAAATTATTGTCAGATCTTTAAGCATCCTTATCTTGATGATGTTCTATGGGCGAAGATGACTTTCACGTAAAGACAACCACCAGTGCCTCATCCACTGAGTGTTAGTTGAAAAGATCCTTTATTTGGTAGAGTCTAGCTGTTTCCACCAAAAGTTTTCTTGTTCGGAAATCATTTCTTGATTTGCCGCCCCCTACGATGCAACCACAAGTTGACATCCAAGCCCTCCATTAAGCGAAATCCCGGACCAAAATAGACACAATATCTCTTATCATCGAGGATAGCCCCCTTCTTTTCTCCTCTTTGCTTAATAATACGCCTCATGTACACCTAAAATGGACACAAGGATTGGTGATCTTTCTTCTTATGGAAAGTTTGTGGACGTGCTACATATCTTATTGTCAAAAGAGTATGATGAGAAAGTTTTATGGTTTGAAACTTTTATTAGAGTGTGAGAATCCATTTCAAAACTTTAAAACATTTAATAAAAATATCTCATAATTTATAAGGCCAATGTCCATCCTTACACTTTCAATGTAGGACAACATTTACTTGTAATACTCTATTCACATATATGTTGACATAAAAACTATAAATGGACAAAAACTTGTCTTGAGATTACAAAAGAAAGGCCTATTCCTAATACTATATTAGAATGTAAGGGTCTATTTTAAAACCTTATAGTATTAAGTAGGTAAAATTTATTACTTATAAGGTTAAGGATTCATCATTGCACTTAAATCCAAAGGATTGGTAAAATTTTCTTCATATGGAAAGTTTGTGGACGTGTAACACATCTTGTTGTTAGAAGAGTATGATGAGAAAGTTTTATGGGATGAAATGCTAGAATCAAAGCGTGTGAAACTTTTATCAAAGTGTAAGGGTCCATCTTAAAACTTTAAGTCATTAAATAAAAAAATCTCATAACTTATAGCACTAGGATCCCATCCTTACACTAATATAAGGTAATACCAACCTTTAATATTCTCTGTCACATGCATTTTGACACAAGAACTACACATGGACATAAACTTGCATGTGAGATTACAAAGGAAAGGCCCCTTTTTGATACCATATTAGAATATAAGAGTCTATCCAAAAACCTTAATATATTAAGTAAAGAAACTTCATTACTTCTAAGGTCAAGGATTCATCCTCATTCTTAAATCCAAAGGATTAGTGATTTTTTCTTCATATGAAAAGTTTATGAACATGTAACGTATCTTGTTGTTAGAAAAGTATGATGAGAAAGTTTGATGAGATGAAACGCCTTTTAGAGCAAAAGTGTGTGAAACTTTTATTAGAGTATGAGAGCTTATCTCAAAACTTTAAGACATTAAATAAAAAAATCTCATAATTTTTTTTTTTAATAATCTATAACCCTCCTAAGTTTTGCTTGATAGCTTAAATTGGAGAGCAGTAGCTTGTCCCAAAGCATGCTTAAGTCATTCAAAAGTATAGCTAAGGGGATTTGAACCTAGGATACTTACTTTGTAAGATCTCTTACATGAGACCTCCTTACCCTCTCAACTACACCCTAGGAGATGAAAAAATCTCATAACTTATAGGGCCAATATCTCCTCCTTACATTTTCAATATAGGATAACATTTACCTTTAATACTCTTTCTCACGAGTATGTTGACAGAAGAACTACACATGGACAAAAACCTACCTAGGAGATTACAAAGGAAAGGCCCATTACTAATACTATATTAGAAATATTGGTCTATCCCAAAACCTTAATGTATTAAGTAGAGAAACTTCATTACTTATAAGGTCAAGGATCCATCCTCATGCTTATGATATAAAAGCTTATTCTTAATATCATATTTGAATATAAAGGCTCATTACAAAAGTTTAGTACATTAAGTGAAAAAAATTTATTACTTATAAGGCCAAAAGTCAATCTTCACACTTTTCACTTGAGATACCACCTTTCGTCAACTTTTTTTTAGAGGGAGTGCAAAAGCACAATGATACCTTTACATCAACTCATTAATTAGTATAAACAAGTGGGTTTAAGTCTATCACTAATGATTGATCTTGTTGGGATCTCATCTTACATAAAAAAATGTCTGGTCTTGTTAATGGCTAGGGTCTACCACCTTTTGCCTACAGGTTTTAAAATGGGCCTCCCAACCTTTAACAAGGTATCAAAGCATTATTCTAGGCCTTTCATGCTAACAACCAATGAGGCCTTTCACATTTGTCAAATATCATTTCTCAGTGTGGAGTTGGCATTTTGGGATTTCATCCCACATTGAAGTGTTTAGCCATATATCTAACTTTGTTAAAGGCTAAGGGTTTATCACATTTAGCCTACAAGTTTTAGGATAAGCTTTCCCAATTTTTAACATGGTATTAGAGCATTATTTTGGGCCTTTTGTGCTAATAGCCATAAAGGGGGTATGTTGGGATTTCGTCCCACATAGAAAGTCTTTGGCCATATGTTTGGCCTTTTTAATGGCTAAGGTTTACCACCTCTAGCCTGCAAGTTTTAGGATGGGTCTCCTAGCCTTTAACTTGGTTTTAGAGCATTATCTTGGGCCTTTTGAGCCAATAGTTCAAAGAGGCCTTTCACCTTAGTTGAATATTACTTCCAAGTATAGAGGGGGCATGTTAGGATTTTGTTCTACACCAAAATTTTCTAACCATATCTCTGACCTTATGTAGCAATCCAAGCAATGACTTGACATGTCAGAGTTAATTGTGTTACATGTCATGACTATGAGGCTAATTAGTAATGATGGCTACAAGAATAATGAATGTCCTTTTCCTTTACTTTGTATGCATTTTGTTCAATAGGTGTTAATGAGTTAGTTGCTGGTATTAGCCATTAGTTACGGTTGTTAAAAAGCCGTTATTGCTATTAACAAGTAGTTAGTAGAGTATCAATAGGCATAAATAGAAAGGACTAACTCTAAGGTAGGAAGCTAATTCATTTGGAGACTTATAATAGTTTCAAAGGTATTAGGTTCCCTTTCTAAGAAATCCTTTTTGTATCTTTACATTTTTCCACAATTGGTCAAATGGCAAAACTCTCTAAAACTAATTTCCTTGACTTCTATGTTGTTCCTTCATGTCCTTTCACTAGAGCCTATGTTAAAAGCCAAACTTTTCTTTTGGACTGCTACAAAGTGGTATTATAGATGGCCACAAGCAATCTTGGGAAGGATTCCATAGAAGCTCAACAATTAAGAGAGCTTGTAGGAACAAGGCATTAGTTAGACGATGCCTTAAATGCTAAGATTGATGGCATTGTAGTGTGAGTGGATTCTGTAAAGGAAATTAGGAAAAGTTCCTTATCACATATTAGGAGAAACCAAAATTGGGAAGGAAAAAAGATCACATTCTAGCCAAATTCAAACTTGAACAATGTGACTAGAATTTCCTAAGTATGAAGGTGGTTTCGATCCAACATGGTGGACTAATTGAATTGTCCAATTCTTTGATTTTCATGAAATGCCTAAAGAAGATCAAGTTTGAATAGCTTCTTAGCATCTAGATAGGGAGGCTTAAATGGTCTATCAACTATTGAAGAAGGAATATGGTGATAGAACACTCACTTGGACTGTGCTAATTGGTGAATTGATTAAGCAATTTGGTCCATCAATGTTCATTAATCATTTTGGTAAACTTACTAAATTGAACCATATTGGATCAGTCCATGAATACCAACTTTAGTTTGGTAAGTTACTCCTTCACTTTAGTCATTTCGATGTTGCATAAGGTATTAGCTATTTTATTAGTGGTTTGAAAGAAAGAATTTGGTTGGATGTGATTGATCCCAATCCTTCAACTTTTTTTGCTATAATCGAGTTTGCTAAATTTTTTAAGGCTAAAGAATTAGCCAATTGACATGCTATTAGTAATCTTTTAAAAAACAAAATTTTGGAGACATGAATGTTAGTAAGGTAGTTGAAAATCAACCTCAAATGCCTATCAAGAAGCTGACTAAGCCAAATATTATAGATAAGAGAGCTTGGGGATTGTGTTTTAATTATCATGAGAGGTTCACCCCAGGGCATAGATGTAAAAAAACTATTTTTCTTGGAAATGTTAAGGTCGGGAGAAATTAAAGATGAAATGGTTAAGGAAATAAAAGAGGAACAAGGTGAATTGAGCATGTTGTCGTTGGTAGCATTGTGTGGAGTAACATGTCTTAAAACCATGAAGATCCAAAGGAATATGTGAATTTTTTTTTGAAAAGTAATTAATGGAATTAAATTTAATTCCTAAGGAATGAGAATTGATGTAGGTATAGTTCTTGGACTAATATCATTCTTTATCTTAAAGAGTATTTTGAAACTATATACATTTATTATTTATATTTCAAAATAATTATAGATATATTTTGAGATTTTCAATCCAAATCAAAGTACTTCCCAACCAGTCCATAGTTGGAATTTATAATTAGTGAATGAACAGAATAAACGAAAGAAATGACATTCCTTTCAATCAAAGAGGAACCTTACTAATTGAAAATAGGGCACTTTATCTTTTTATCTTTATTTATCTTTACCTTTAATCAAAGTATTTACTCATATACATTTATTATATATTTTATTATAATTATATACTTTTAGTTTATTTATTTAGGTGAGTTTAAAATTGTTTGAATTGTATAATCATCAATTACTAACATTGGTAAATGGCCTAAGGCAATTTGATTATAATTCAATTCATGACAATCATAAGTAGAAAGCTCATATTCTTCCATCATTAATAAACAATTTGTTGGACAATACTCCGCACAATTACCACAAAATATATAGATTTTGAAATCAATACTATAATTAAGCAATCTTTTCTTTCTAATGTTAGTTTCCAATCTCCAATCTACAATAAGTAAATCTATAGGGCATACATGAACACATACTTCATAAGCAGTGCATTTATCAAACTTGAAATGTATTCAACCATAGAAACGTTTTGATGTGATTAATTTTTCATAAGGATATTGAATTGTTATAGGTAAACAATTTGCATGAGATAGGGTAATCATGAAACTTTGACCAATGTACCTTGTAGCTCGTACTATTTGTTGACCATAATTCACAACTCCAATTACCATAGGGAACATATCATAAATTTATCTGAGTATTTTTATGTTTGTTTCTTTCTCTTGTTTGAGACAAAGTATAAAAGTAGAATATAGTATTTATTTACCATGAAAGAAGTTGTTAATAATAAATTACCAAGAGAAATAGGTAAAAGAAATTTCCATCTCAGATTTAATAATTGGTCTATTCCTAGCCTAGGTAAAGTCCATCTTGTTGTGATAGGAATGAACAAAAACAAATTAGTTTTGGCTAGTGTAATAAAGATACCAATTGTCATTCCAAAGACCCAGTGTGCTTTATTTATTTCAAAAAACTCATAAATAAATATGTATGTAATAGAGATACTCCAACCTCCCAAGTAAAGAACTATTGCAAATAATGAAGAAACTAATAGATTTAGATAAGAAGCAACATAAAATAAACCAAATTTGATGCCCAAATATTCACTACTAATTCTTCTTCTAAAGAAATAGGGCAAGAGTAGTAGTGCTTATTGATTTAGGTAGTACTCAAAATTTTATAAATGCTTAATTAGCCAAAAAAAAAAAAAGGATCTATAACCAAATGTGAGTAAAACCTTTAAGATGGAAGTGGCTAATGGGAAAGGTGATCCATGGGGAAGGGTTTTGTCTTAATATAGAGTTGGTTTTCCAAGGGAATAAGTTTCTTGCCAACTTTTTCATACTATCAATAATCAATCTAGGAGTGATATTAGGGATCCATTGGTTGTAATTACTTGGAGAGGTTCGATGGGAATTTTTTGAGATGAGAATGACTTTTATGCAAGATAGGAAGTAGGTTGAACTTAAAGGTGACAAGAAATTGAAGAACAAGTTGATTGGAGACTCAAAGTTGAATAAACTGTTATGGAAACAAAAGGAAAGGAGTAGTCTTACATTTGAAATTTGTGGAGAATCATAGTAGCCATAGTTTGATAGATGCATGGCCAAGGTAATTAAAAGGTTTGTTTCAAAAGTATGAGATTTTGTTTCAAAAGCCACATGGATTACCTCCTTATCATGAACACCAAATTAAACTTAGAGATGAGAATAAAGTAATGGCTAGTAAACCTTATCATTACCCTTATTTGAAGAAAAGACAAATAGAAAGATTGGTTTAAGAAATGCCTAATGGAGTGATTAGAGAAAGTGACAGCTCTTTTTCCTCTCCTATTATTTTGGTTAAAGAAAAAAAGTACTTAAAGGATGTGTGTGGACTACCATGCCTTGAATAAGGAGATTAACAAGGATGGTTGTCTAATACTAGTTGTAGAAAAGCTTTTAGATGAACTCAACGGTGCCAGACTCTTTCTTAAACTTGATTTAAGATTTAGTTATCACCATATCAAGATGTAAGCAAAGGACATTGGAAAAATAGCCTTTCAAACTCCCATAGGACATTATAAATTTTTGGTCATGCCATCCTTTAACTTTTCAAAGTTTGATGAACAAAGTGTAAAGAATATTTAGGCAATTTTGTACTGTTTTATTTATTTTATTTATGACATATTGGTATATAGCAAAAATTGGACTAAGCATAGGGAGCATGCATAGCCGGTCTTTGTAAAACTAGTAGAATTAGCTTTATGTTAAAAAAGAAAAATGTCCTTTTGGTGTTAGAACATTGTTGTATCTAGGATGCATTATATCTAAGAAGGGAGTAACTGTGGAGTGTGAGAAGATCAAAGCAATGGTAGAATGGCCAGTACCTAAAATCGTAAAGGCATTAAGGGGTTTTTTAAGCCTAACTAGGTATTATAGGAAGTTTATCTAGCATTACAGTTTAATAATAGCTCCACTTACGAGGTTATTAAGAAGGAAGCTTTTCATTGGAATTCAAAGGCTGAGACAACCTTCAATGGTTTATAACAAGCCATGACAAAGGTCTTGATTCTACCTAATTTTTTTATGCTTTTTTGTGGAATGTGATGCACGTGTAGTGGGAGTAAAAGCTATGTTGTCTCAAGACAATAGACCTATTGCCTATTTTAGTGAAACTTGAACTTTCTTCTTCCACATACAAAAAAGAATTGCTAGCTCTCATCTTTGTAGTAACAAGAGGGAGACAACATTTGTTAAGAAAAAGATTCATAATGTTGAAAAGATTCTAAGTCTATGGAACTAGAAAATAACTACTCCTACTCAACAACAATGGTTGATTAAATTAGTTGGTTATGATTTTGAAGTTCATTACAAGCCTAGAAAAACTATTACTACTACATATGCATTATCTTAAAGGGTTGAAGCAGAACAAGAAGTTTTTTCGAAGACTGATGTTGTGGGATCAAAATTGGAAACAAATGCAATGCCATTACATAGTATTAAAGAGTTCCAGTTACATATACCAAGAAGGATGGGTAAGACAATTCAGGCTAGGAAGGATATAACAGCTAATAGTAAGGGTGATTTACCTTTTGGCAATAGTAGTAGAAGTCAATATATAGAGATAGGGGAAAGTAGCAATCAAAAGAGCACTAGTTGTAGCCAATTGAAGGCATTATCTTTGCCAATACTGAAGTGGATTAATTCTACATAAGAAATGTTTTGCAAAGATAAGAAAAGTCAAGATATTCTGAACAAAATGATTACTAGTGAGGTGGGAACTCAATGGCAATACTACAATGGTATTCTATTATACCATAACATAATTTTTTTACAGAAGATCTTCCCCTATTATACCTACCATCTTGCAAGAAATTCATAGGGCTACTCATGAAGGGTATTTCAAGACTTTGTAAAGAGTAATGGTTGTTTTCTTTTGGTATAATATGAAAAAAATGGTGTTGCAATTTGTGAAAAAATGCATGGTGTGTCAAAGGGGTTAAATGGTATAATACAAAACCAAGTGGATTACTCTAGCCTTTACCAATTCCTAACCAAGTTTGGGAAGATTTGGCCATGGATTTTATTGAAGGTTTGCCTAACTCTAAAGGTAAACAAGTAGTCCTTGTGGTGGTGGATTGTTCATCCAAATAGCACATTTTTTAACCCTTCCTCACCCTTATATAACAATAAATGTAGCCCAACCTTTCTTTGAAAACATCTTCAAACTTTATCGAATGCCAAGGAGTATAGTGTGTTATAAAAATGTTGTGTTTACATTCAGTTTTTGGAGACAATTGTTTGAATTGCAAGGAACTAAGTTCAACTTTTTCACTGTCTATCACCCACAAATAAATGGAAAGTCTGATGTGGTTAATAAAACTCTTGAAGTTTACTTAAGATGTTTCACTTGGGATCATCCTAAGGAATGGACTAAATGGCTGCCATGGATAGAATTTGTTACAACACCAAGGTGCATAATGCTATTCAAAAATCTCCTTATGAGGTAGTTTATGGGAGGCCACCTCCAACTCTTCTATCCTATCTTTTGGGATCTACCTTTGTTGCTACTATGGACCATGAGCTGAAAAGCATTAAAGAGAGGCTACAAAGAGCTCAAAATAGGATGCAAAAGTGTTATAATGTGGGCCGGAAGGAAGAAATATTTGAGATAGGAGACTTTGTGTATCTTAAGCTCCAGCCTTATCAAGGAAGTTCAGTAGAAGTTTGTCAAAGCTACAAGTTATCTCCTAGATATTTTGGTCCATTTGAAGTTATCCCAAAAATTGGCGAAGTAGCCTATTGTTTACAATAACTTGTTGGTTCTCAAGTTTATAATGTGTTTCATGTTTCAATGCTTAAGAAAATGTTTTAGGAAGCATGTTCCAATACAATCAGAGCTACTATCCTAACTAGTTAAAGAAGATGTCATTAGCCCTCAACCATCGGCCATTCTAGAGTAGAGGACTAGAAGGAGGCGTGCTTAGTTTCTAGTCCATTGGCAAGGTCTTCCCATGCAAGATGCAACCTAGATGATGCAAGTTTGTTTAAGGAGTGATATCCTTTCTTCAACCTTAGGGACAAGGTTGCAACCAAGGAGGGAGGGATGCAACAATCCAAGCAATGACTTGACACGTAAGAGTTAATTGTGTTACATGCCATTTCTATGTGGCTAATTAATATTGATGGCTACAAGAGTAATGAATGTCGTTTTCCCTTACTTTGTATGTGTTTGTTCAATAAGTGTTAAGGAGTCAATTACTGCTATTAGCCATTAGTTACGATTGTCAGAAAGCCGTTATTGCTGTTAACAGGTAGTTAGTAGAGTATCAACATGTATAAATAGAGGGGACTAACTCTGGGGTGGGAAGTTAGTTCATTTGGAGACTTGTGATAGTTTTAGAGGTCTTGGGTTCCCTCTCTAAGAAATCCTTCTTGTATTCTTACATTTTTCCAGTCGAAAGGCAAAACTCTCTATAGTCAATTTCCTTGACTTCTATGTTGTTCTTTCACGTCCTCTCACTAGATCCTGTGTTAAAAACCAAACTAATCTTTTGGCCGCTGCAATTTACTAACTCTTGCTTGCAGGTTTTAAGACGGCCTCCTAGCCATTAACAAATCTGTATCGTGGGTGTCAACTTCAAAAGGGCACATCGACCCATTGGGTAGGACAAAATGGGGCTTCTAATGAACCTTGGACTTTCGGTTCTGCGATTCAATGGGATAGGCAGCTAAGCTAGTACTATGAAGGGACTTAAAATGAAAGCGACTTGCTAAGAGGAGGACAAAGCAACATTTAAAGCTGAAGGCAGCACTGCGTCAACCAAGAAGATCAAGCCGATTGGGGACGCCCTAAGACATTTGTTTATTTCCTCTTAAAGAAACGCAATGAGATCCAAGTCAGACTATGTATGTACAGCACAAGGACAAAGGTAACGTATGAAAGAAAACCTATACACGTCTACCATAAACAATAAATACTAAAAAACAAAAAAGAAAGCAACATTTATGAAATGAGCGCCCCACAATGGGCCAAGAACCAATAGATAAAACAAGCCTAACAACATCAATAAATACTATAGATACGAAAAGCAGTAGTGATACTTGCCGCTTTTTAGAAAATGTGTTAATTTCTTAGTTATTCAACAAACAGAGTGCAGCTATGTCTACCATTAAAGAAAATACATAATTATGGATAAATTGCTGCTTTTTTATTCTTTGGATGAGGCAATAGTTGGAAGGCTTCAATGTGTTTTTAAATGTCCTATCCTTCAATGTGTTTTTATATATGGAAGCATTGGAGTTTGTTTTGATGATTTTTTATTTTTTTTGGGTCAAGATGCTTATGGTAACTCTTTTCCTAGTATCTATACATCTTTATGACATGATTTGATGTGGAGATGTGGAACCATTGAAATAATTTCTTATTAGTACACCATGGATCTAGTTATCAAGCAAATCGAGACTCATGCACCAAAATAAATATCTTTGGACTGATCTTGTTGCAAAAGGAAAGCATCAAGAAATATATGGTTTATATGATACTAGTTTATCTTTATCTTAAAAGGGCCCTGAAATATTTGTGGAATGAATATAACTCTTATCCAAAAAAATAAAATGGAGAAAATATGTTGAAACCACCTGAATATTTGATATTTGGTCGATTGGTCTTTAGTCAACATTATGTGTCAATAATTGGAGGTCAAGGTTTCTTTGCCAGGCAGCGCACAGGCTGGTTGGTTCGCGATTTTGTTGGTAATAGGCACAAAATTGGACCGTGAGTGTAAGTAGAACATTTTGGTTCTGTATTTCTCTTCTCAGCGTGTATTGAAAAGCCTGCTTTGACTTGTATTTAGTGACTATGGGATCCAGCTTGTGTTTGTTATTATGTATTACCACCGCAAAACCTTTCAACTTTCCCATATGGATCTTTTTGGACCAATGAGAACAACTAGTTTAGGAAGAAAACACTTTGTTTTTGTAATTGTTAATCATTTTTTTTAAATATTCATGGGTATTTTTCTTGTCTAGTAAAAATGAAAGTTCCAAAAAGTTAAAATCTTTTTCTAAACAAATTTAAAATGAAAGAAATACAAACGTTAAATGTATTTGGTGAGACCATGGAGGTGAATTTGAATGCAATGTTTTTGATATTTTTGCATAAAAAATGGTAAAAAAGAAAATGAGCTTTAGCCCCTCAAACCCCATAACAAAACAAGATAGTTGAAAGGAAGAATAGATCCCTCCAAAAGATGGCTATTAATAGAAAATAATTTACCCAAATATTTTTTAGGAGTAGTCAATATTACTTGTCATATTTTAAATAAAGTATCCATAGAAAACACCATATGAGATACTCAATAATAAGAAGCCTACCATAGTATATTTTAGAGCATTTGGTTCTAAATGTTTCATTCATAATAATGACAATGATTGATTAGGTAAGTTTGATGCAAAGCGTGATGAACATTCTTTCTAGAATATTCTAATCACAGTAAGGTTCATAAAATATGTAATAAAAGGACATTGGTAGTTGAAGAATCTATCAATTTGGTATTTGATGAAACTAACATTTCTATTGTAAAAGAAAGTAAGATCTTTTTTGTACATTCCTTTTGTCATTCATAGAGCTGGTTGGAGCTAAACTTGAATAAGTAAACTTGGACAACATTCTAGGAGAAAAGGAGTCGTCCTTTTATAGAGTCCATAGTGAAGTGGATCCCTCTAAAATTGTTAGAGACAGCTCACAATAGGTAAGGACTTGTTCTTCAACTCAAACTTTTGGTGAATTTGCCTAAGCAATCTTCAAATAATACAAATTTATCTCCAAGATTTGCTCTTCAAGTATACTTAGCATCTAACAAGAGTAATCAGTAATATTTCACTGCGCCGAGCAACTGCACAATTATATATGTTTACAATAATATTCAATTTAAGTCAGAACATATACTAGAACTCCAAGCCGCATGCTAGAACAGGCATTTATGTAGAACAATAGCACTCTTTCATCACTAATAGTCCCAGTGATATCAATCGTCAATAATTCTAGCTAGCTGATGTATTTGAGCTTAATAATTGTGCTAATATGAAAAGTCTAAAATGATCAAAGTTGGGGTTTCAACAACTATTCTCAACTTATATGTCTTAAAATTGAGTTTATTATAATGAAATAATTAAATATCAACTTAACTCAACTCAACTCAACTCATAATCATAATCAACCAAACATATGATAGGTTTGGGTTGACTGAAGAAATTGAACTACGAATAACAATAACAGATTTCTTAAAATAAAATAAATTAAATATACAATATGTTCTATGAATTAGAAAGATCAAACCATGAGTTTTGTGAGTGAGTTGTTCAGCTTTTGGTCTTGGTATCGTTATTTGTGTTTTTTCACCACACACACCCAAACTCTAATAATTACGTGTCAAATTTAAGATTAAATGGTTATAGGCACTACTAGTTTACGTTAAAATAATAGGTAATTGATTTCTTTGTATGTTTTGGCCTTTCTTTCTTTCTTTTTTTTTTCTTGGTTGGTTCTCACTATCCATATTTATAGAAAGAGAGACATAATAAGGTAAAAACCTCGCTTTAGGAACTAGACTACCTCAACTCTTCCCCATCGGATTGTCAGAATAGCCCTCAGAATAACCTGCGCTTCTCTTCTCCCTGTCGAGGCCTAGCTCGCGAAGGAGGAAAAGGCCGTGTAAGGGAAAACGCCCACTTCACGTACAACGAGGCGATAAGTGAAAGGAGTGGTTTCCTTCCTTGGGCCTGGGCCATCCGAAACCTATTACAGAAGAGCCCACTTTAATTGGGCCACCTTACATCCTAACATAAAACTGTCCTTTTTAATTGGCCCAGGTCAACCAAAAGGAATGAGAACCAGGCCATGTATAAACTGGGCATTACAAAAAGAAAATAAAAAATTTGAATCACGATCTCACCATTTAGAGCCCGTCATGTAATCAACATGTGCATGTGCATATGATTACGTTAATTATGGAGAAATAAAATTTTTAATCCTATGTTATTATATGACATTAATATGATATCAAATAAAAATATATTGAATAATACCTTATATTATTTTCTTTGTGATATATTTTTCTAATGTAAATACTATTTTATAAAATTCATCTTTTCTTTATTATCAAAATAAATAAAAAATACGTATATTCGTAACACCCAGTAAGTCGGAACAAGTTCTGAAACAACCAAGAAAGTGATCTAGCTGAGACACATAAAAGGGAAGTAGACGGGTTTGTGAACGTACTCCCCGCGTGGGATACTTGAACTCATGCATTGCACGGGTTGATACGCATAGCACTTAGTATCCATCGTTTATAGCTAGGACTACTAGGGTGGATACTCCCATTTGCTCCTTTAGCTTTTGTTTCTCACGGTCAATGTCAGCCCACTAGAGTGCTTTTGGCGCTAATGTTCTTTTCTATCGCTATCACCAGTTGTTTGCTTAGGGTTTGAACGTTAACAATGGCAGGAAAACCCAAGGGTTACACTTGTTGAGGGACTTATATAACTGACTTCATTCTCTCACATTGTAAAGGCAAACAAGATAATCTTACCATATAAGAAAATTGACTATTCCTTCCCATTAAAGACCTTTTGGGATGGAACCTACATTTGTGACAAATGGTATAGAGAGCCAAACCAAGCATGTGAAGCTCGTATAAAAGCAACAAAGCTAACTAAATGCATTTTTAAAGCTTTGGAAGAATTAAAGGAAACAAATTGAGAAACATTCATATTAAATGCACCATTTTGAAGCTTTGGAGGAATTAAAGGAAACATAATTGGGAAAGAAAATATAATTCACTTAGCCAACTAACTCAATGGTAAGCTAGTAGGGAGCCTAATTGTGAGGTGTGGGGTTATCATCCTATGTGCATGAGTTGGGTGCATGTGTTGTAATATTAAAAAAAATTAAAAAAAAAGAAAGAGGGAAAAATATTGTGCAGAATCTATTGCACCATTAAACCAGAGAGAGGGCCATATGTTTCGAAAAACCATCTTCAGTTTGAAGTGGTGATCTTAGTAGAAAATCATCAGAGTTGAGAATTATTGCTTCTATATGCTGATTGTACATTTTATTTTTGGTTAGAAATATTATTTGTGGAATTATCAAGAGGAGGATGACATCGAGGACTTTGTTGAAAACCACCAATCGTGTTTTCTTGAGAATTCGTTGTATTATTATCTCTGTAATTCGAGTTGTATTACACGGTTTATAATACAATTCCAAAGGATTTGGAAAGGCTATTCGCAAGTAAGAGACGGAGACTTTCTCGTATTATTTGACTTGGCAACCACTTAAAATTTTGTGACTTTATTTGTTGCTTTTGTCACGAGCAGCAGTCGCAACGGCTTGTGAGCAGGTCTATAGACCTACCTGAAAATCCTCCAAGAGAAGTGATTGGAGACGTCTTGTATTATTCCCGATGCTGAGGATTAATAGAGGAAATCAAGCTTCCTGAACCTAGGTTTCAATCGGCAAGAAAGGTTTCTGGATTCAAACATTCGAGAATCAAATTGGTGATTTTCGCCCCCTTATAAGCCTCAGTACATGATGTTTTTTAGTTCCCCTTACTACACATACTACCAACCCGCAATACATCAATACTGGCCCAATAAGAACATATAAACCACATAGTCCACCAACACATACAACCTGGACATATAAGACACATACCAACAACCTAACAAATGCATACCACTAATCGACATTGTCCTTCTTCATACCTTAACTCCTTGCCAATTCCTCCTCCTAAACATCTTGCCTTTGCCCTCCAACATCCTAACATACCCACCCTCTTAAGCTTAGCCTTGTCCTTAAAGTTGAAATTAGGAAACTTGAGCAAGAATTGTCACTCTTCCTTCCACATGGCCTCCGAAGGTGATTTACCTTCCTAATGCAACAAGACCTCTTTTGTCACCTTTCTAATAAGGCCTAAGGTTGGCAAGTTGTCTTTAAATATTTTGGTGCTTATGGAAAAGCTATTTGTACTTGTGGAGTGCTCCTAACACATCATTTCAACTTTGACACATGAAATATGAGATGGACTCTGGATCCCACTAGAAGTTCTAGCTTGTAAGCCATTGTTCCCACTTGCTTCCTTACCCTAAAGGGGCCATAGAACTTAGGAGATGCCTTTTATTTCCTTTTGTTTGCTAGGAAGTTTGGTGGTAGTTCGGAAACTTTTAAGCAGACTTGATCTTCTATGTCATACTATACCTTAGATCTTTTGTAATCATAAAACTTTTTCATCCTTAGTTATGCCTTTTGCAAGTTTTACTTTAACCCATCCAAATGTTGATCCCTTTCCCGAAATTTGCTCCACTAAAACAATTGTGGCAATTCCAGGTAAATAGAAAAGTAGAATATGGGGTTGCGACCACATATGATCTCATAAGGTGTAAGAAGTGTGGCTCCTTGCCAACTAGTATGTAGTAGTGTTATGCCTAAGACAACCATCAAACCCACTGTGTTTTCCCTTATGAAGTAGTGAAGATATATCTCTACTATCATATTTAAAATCTTTATTTGGCTGTTTAATTGCAAGTGAAAAGCCAATATGAAATTGAAACTAATAAATTGTAGGTGAAACAACTCTTTCCAAAACAAGTTGGTAAATAGCAACATCTATTACAAACAATGGACTTAGGCACACCATATAGTTTAAATATGTTGTCAAAGAAGAGCTATGCAATTGTAGGTGTAGCATAAGGTGGGAGAGGGCTATAAAATGCCTTGATAAAAGACCAACTACAACCAAAATGACTAGTTTCACACTTAAGATAGGTAGCACCTTAATGAAATTCATAAATATATCCTCTTAAATGCTTTGGAATTAGAAGAGGTTGAAGCTTTTCTATTGGTAACATGTCATCTTCTGTACACTTTTGTCACCTTGGGCATTCACTAACTTGCTTCCATATAGCTTGTTTCATTCCCTTTCAAAAGAAAATGAATTTTATTTGTTAAGGGTCTTTTAAGATTCCTCATTAGTACTTGAATACATCTCCTCAATGGTCACTAAAACTAAGCAAGAACTACTACCTAAATATATTTTCCCTTTGAAGAAAATTGCCCTATCCTTGTGGTCTTAGGGTTCAATAATGATAACTCTATTTTTATAGAGTTATTTTACCTAATTTAGGCAATAAATAATGTAATACTTGTGAGAAAATATTTTAATTTCTCTTTATTTACTTAAAGTTGAATTGTCTATGTAGCATAAGGAGGTATAGAGAAAAATGATAAACATGGAGAATATAATGCTTATTTTGTAGCAAAATATGGTCAAAATATCAAGATCAAGAGAATCAAGATAGGTTTGGGCTTTAGATGATTGTTATTAGATTTTATATTGTTGTTGGATTTTCTAAATAATTAGAAAACCTAATCATGTTAGAAGTTCAAAGCCTAATTAATATAGAAGTTCAAAATTCAATTGTTTTAGGTAAACAAAACCCATTTCTACTATGTAGGAATTATTTTGCACATAATCTTTTGCAATTCTAGATCCCTCTACACCATCCTTAATAATTTTCACCCATTAAGGAATTGACCATGAAATGACCTTTAGCTTTCCCTTCTCCTGCTCTCCATCTCTCCTAGATAAGGCATTTTCCACCACATTTTTCCTACCAACCTTGTATTCAACTACAAAAACATACCCTATTAACTTAGCATCCACTTCTATTGCATAAGAGTTATGATCGTTTGCTACAATAAGAACTTCAAGCTCCTTTAGTCAGTCCAGATGGTGAACTATTTTTCTAATAGATATTTCCTTTATTTCTATACTACCAACACTACATCAAGTATCTCATTATCATAAGTTGACAACCTTAGATGATTACAATGTAGCACGCTGCTAAAGTAGGCAATGAGTCTCGTTCGTTGCATCAATATTGCTTCATTTCCTTGTTTGAAAGCATCATACACAACTATAAATGATTAAGGGAAATTTGGAAGAGCTAGCATAGGGTTATGGTCATCACCACTTTCAACCTTTCAAATGTATCTTAAGCTTCTTATGTACATTTAAAGGGGTCATCTTTCAATAGCTTAATGAATGTCTCTATTAACTTCCCATATTAGTTGATAGACTTGTGGTAATATATTGTAAATCTTAGGAAACTAGGAAGAGCCTTAACATTTTTCAAGGTTAGCCACTAAAGAATATGTTCTATCTTTTCTTAGTCCATCACCATTCCTTTTCCACCAACTACATAGTCGAGGTACTTAACACAAACTCACAATATGAACTTTTGGCAAATAGCTAATGCTTACATAAAATTGTTGAAAATTGTATGTTGATGTGTTTTGTTGAGAAAATTTTTATTTGTGTATGATAGTAATATCTTTGTGTGCATATATTGAATATTAAAGGAAATGAAAGGTGTGCAAATTATAATATCAATTAATGATATTATAAAGTAGCCGGTTTCCTAGATTCCATTATTAAACATCACATATAAGGCTTAGACAAATATTTTATGTGAATTATTGAGCTAAAATATATTTTCTTATATTGAAGAAAAATGATACTTGGTGATTGTGTGCTTGTAGGTATCTATGAACCAAAAATCATATTGTGATGGCTAAAATCATATTACTCGATTTTACAAGCTTGATGCAAATCTAAGTGAAGCCACTCACTATCTAGTCCAAACTTGAGCAAAGCCATTCATTAGTTAGTCCAAGCCCAAGTAACTATCTACTGGATCAAGTTGTGAAGCTGTTGGATCAAGTCGTGAAGTAGGCCAAGACTAAGATTAGCCTGCACTAGGCCTGCACTTAGCCCATAAAGAAGCTGCCTGATTTAAGCTCGAGCTAAACCAAAGTGATGCGTTTCACTTAGGTAAGTGAAACATAATCATTTCACCTACATGTTAAGATATAGATTCTTAAGTTGAAATCAGAAAAGCCCTAAGCCCCAAAATCACACAAAGCTAGTTCTCCTCTTTCTCTCGACTACTGATTCTTTAATGGGAAGATTTATGAAGTGATAAAAGTGTCAGAACGGTTGTTTACTACATTAATTGTTGCTTCTACAGTTGTATGATGTTGCCTCCATCAAATCTCAATGAGAAACTTTCAACGGGAGGAACAAGTCTTAACCAAAACCATAAAATGTTCAAGGTTCTTAAATATGCTATAAAAAGGAGGTTCTGGTGCATGTTTAAGAGCTTTTACACAAAATACTATCAAGTTCTTTGAAAGAGATTGAGGCTTTGTGAAAGATTTGTACTCATACTATCGTGCTATTCAATTCTTAGTGAAAGCAAGAATCTTTGGTGATATTCCTTCACATTTATATTCTTATGAATATCTACTTCTAGATTGATTTGTTTATATCCTAGATTAACTCAAACTATTATCTGCACATAAACATCATTGTAAATCCAAAACCTTAACTTCATAAAATTAGGGGTTTCATGATTAGAGCTTGAAGTGAGTTTGTATATCTTCAATTAGCTTTTTGAGAAGCATTATTCCTCATTCAAATTACACATTTGAGGATTTGCTTGATGTATTAAGGTTGGTTCAACCTAAACTTTATAACCGTGAAGAATTGACTCCTTTTTGAGGAGTTGTGAAGTATAGGAGAGGATTTCTCCTAACTTGAAGTAAAGTGGACTTCAACTTATTGAGTTGAAGGAGAAGAATGTGCAAGTAGGTGAAAAGGGCCGAACCACTGTGTAAATCTTTGTGTCTTTCTATCTTGGTTTATTTCTTTATTTATGTGCTTTAATATACTTATCTTGAATGCTAAACTCACATGAAATGTAGAAAAGTTGAAAAATATAGGTAAAACCGAGATAACCAATTCAACCCTCCTTCTTGGTTAGCCATAAAACCTTACAATTGGCATCTAGAGCCAGGTTCTCTGATTTAAAGGCTTAACATCCTAGAGTAAATCCATTTAGATGGTTGTAGAGAAAGGAGTAGCTTGTTGGAAAATAAGGGTTTTGTTTGTGACAAAATGTATTTATGAATATATTTGTTGAAATATGTTTTTCATAAGTGCAAAAGAAAATTATAGGAAGTAAAAGGTATACAAATTATAATATCAATTAGTGATATTATAAAGTAACCAGGTTCCTACAATTCTTAATATAATGTCACTATATAGTGACATTAAGAAAGGATTTATTTAATTTCATTATATAATGTCTTGAGAACAAGGCTTACCAAATTGAAATTAAATATGTCATACATTGTGATTAAGAAAAAATGATGCTTGCTTGTGCTTTGATGAAGGTTGAAGTATATGGCTTTATTTTTGGAACAAACTTAGTTCTATCAAGAACTTATATTATATCATTCTTGGATTAATATTATGTTCTCGGCCTAGTTATATTCAGCCTGGTGATATTTGGCCTGGTAATATTCGACCTGGTTATGTTCTTGGCCTGGTTATATTCGGCATGGTGATATTTGGCCTGATTATATTTGGCCTGGTTATGTTCTCGGCCTGGTTATATTTGGCTTGGTGATATTCGGCCTGGTTATATTAGGCCTGGTTATGTTCTCTGTCCATGACCCGCTTATCTGTCAAGTAGATAGGCGAGCCTGGCTAGTGATGAAACTTACCGTTTCATTAATGTTCGTTCTCACTTATTCACCTGATGCTCTAAAGGGCATATTATCGACAATTACTGAAATGAGAAAGTGAGAGAGATGGAGGAATGGTGTCGTTAGTGACCGAATCCTTAACGGGAGGATTTGTGATTAGACCGATGTCAGAACAGTCTGATCTGAGCTAGAAAAGGAAGATTTGAAGGCTGATTTACTGTTCCAATAGGAAGATAGCTTCATCATTGAGGTTTGAAATGTCCGAAACCCTAGCTCTGATTTTTCTATTTAAGAAGAGCTATTCTATGGATAACAGTTCGACACTTACAACAATCTAAAGTTCTCTTTGAGTGAAGATTCTATTATTGAGCGCATCTTTTGATCATTCAATCTTTGTGACTTTTGGTGAAGTTCAAGCCCACGGTGATATTATGATTAAATACTTATTCATTTGTTTATATCATCGATTGGATCTTGTATAACTCTATTTATGTGCTGATTTCATTAAAAATACTTATTATACATAAACATTGAAAGGAATCCGAAACCCTAATTTATTTCAATTTAGGGTTTTCGTGATAGGAGCTAAGAATTATTATAATTATATCAAATCAGCTCCTCTAGGTTACAGAATCCCTCAACTTGTCATATTATTTAGGGTTTGTAATTGATTTATGATCTTTTGATCATATTGTACAACATTGTACAAGAAATTCCTTGAAGAGGAATTGTTTGAGTTAGGGAGAACATTTTCTCCTAACTTGGTTGAGTAAAGGAGACTTCAATCGGTTTGTTTAAAGGAGAAGAAGGTAGATGTAGGACTCAAGGTGTGAGTGCCGAACCACCATGGTAAATTTGGTGTCAATCTCTTTGCTTACTATTGATCTAACCTTCTTATAATATTTGCTGCCTCATAATTTGTCAATTACCTGTTCCTAACCCATTAGAATATTTGAAACATTTAAGTGTGATAATATTCTTGAAATGTGTTGTTTGACTTGGAAGTAGAGCATCATATGTTTGAAATCTGTCCAATTTATATTGATATTATTTGTGTGATTTGTCTAGCACATTGAATTGAGCATTTGTTATCATAATAGTTTTTTTTTTAATTGCTGGGTATAACAATTCAACCCCCCTTCTTGTTAAGCCATAAAACCCAATAATTGGTATCAGAGCCAGGTGCTCTAATTAAAAGGATTAACATCCTAGAGTAGATCCATACTATGGCTTCTGACAAAGGTTTAGTTGTTATGGGGTTTAATAAACCTTCTCTGTTTGATGACATTGATTTTAGGCATTGGAAACAATTAATGCAAGTCTTTGTAATAGGCCAAGATCC
The DNA here is from genome assembly GCA_028551395.1 of Casuarina glauca. Classification (NCBI taxonomy): domain Eukaryota; kingdom Viridiplantae; phylum Streptophyta; class Magnoliopsida; order Fagales; family Casuarinaceae; genus Casuarina; species Casuarina glauca. The sequence goes on from CM052350.1 coordinate 16,488,064, forward strand.
AGAAGCTTGGCAAGTAATTAAGAAGGGTATTACATTAGCCGTGACTGATGAGTGGGCAAAAAATGAAGCTAAAATAATGGGGTTAAATGCTAAGTCCATGAATATGATCTATAGTGGTCTTAGAGCACATGAGTTTAATAAAGTGTCCTCTTGCCTCACTGGTAAAGAGATTTGGGATAAATTAGAAGTCATCTATGAGGGAACCAAAAAAGTAAAGTCCTCTAAAGTCATTATGCTTACACATGACTATGAATTGTTTGTTATGAAAGATTCTGAAACTATTAGTGACATGTTTGGTAGATTCACCGAGATCATCTCTAAACTTAAGCTGTTAGGAAAAACCTACACAAATGAGGAGATGGTAAGAAAGATGTTAGTATCTCTACCCAAAAGATGCTAAGAAGATGGCCATAGAAGAGGCTCATGACCTAGATGTACTGACCTTAGATGACTTGCTAGGCTCTCTTAAAACTCACGAAATGCAACTTATGAGAAGAGAAAAACAGAAGATCACTTGCACTTAAAGTGGAAGTTGAAAAGGTTGAAGAAGAGGAATCTGAAAATGATGAAGTAGCTTTTATAGCTAGAAGATTTAGAAAATTTCTAAGAAGAGGATTAAATAAAAATATAGGGCAAGGAGAAAAGAATCAAATGAACTTAGGGAAAATATATGCTATGAATGTAAAAAACCGGGACACATCAAGATTGATTGTCCGATGATCAAGAAGAGGAATAGCAAGAACAAAAAGAAAGCTATGGTTGTTGCCTGGGATGATGAGAACTCCTCATCTGATGAAGTAACCCAAGAAGAAGTTGCACATCTATGCCTAACTACAACAACAACTCTTGAGGAAGACAATAGTGGGGTAAATGATTCTGAACTGTTTTTTCATATAAACATCGGTTTAGAAACTGTATTTTTTGATCTAGTTGAGTATGCAAACAAACTAAAAGATAAGTACAAAAATTTAAAAGCAAAAATTAAATCTAAAAAACAGAAAACGATGACTTCTGTACATGTTAATCAAAATGTTTTAACTAATGTACATAATAAACAAAGCATAGAAATTGTGACATGTAAAGATGAAGCTAAAAGAAAAAATAATTCAATTTTGATACATGATAACATTAGTATTTCTGCTAATGCATATATGAAGTATAATGCTTGTATGAGTGAGATGTATGAGAAACAAAATAAATCTGAAAATATGAACATAGAAACAGAAACTTTCTGTGATATCAATGCATGTTCTGATGTTGAATTACATGATGAAAATAACTCACATGTATATGTTGAAAATCTTAAAAGTAGAGTCCTTGAGCTAAAAAAGGAAAATGATGATTTGAAGTCAAAACTTGATGCAACTAATCTACTGCTAAAGAAATTCACAAAGGGTAGTGGCATGTTAGATAAGATTTTAAATTCTCAAAGTGGTATATATGATAGAGCGAGACTAGAATATAAATTGAATGACAAATCAAAATCATTTACTTATTTTTTTAAAGAAAAAGAATGTTCAATTCCGTTGCATAATGATAAATGTTCTTTTTGCAATTATATTGGTCATAGTTTTGATAAATGTCCCGTAAGACTTAGAAAGGCTTACAAAAGTAAAGAAACTTTGACTGTCTAAGAATGACAAAAATCTAAGTCAAACTAACATTCATGGACCCAAAATAAAAAGGGTACCAAGCACTTCAATGATCAAATTTGTTTCTGCAGGTTATGAGTGCACAAGTGAAAAACAAAAAGCTCAAAAACATGTGGACTTTGGACAATGGCTACTCTCGGCATATGACTGGGATGAAGGAGCTCTTCTCAACACTTGAGTTGAAAAATGGAGGTACGGTGTCTTTTGGAGATAATTCCAAAGGAAGAATAAAAGGAATGAGAACAATAGGTAATCCTAATACCCTACTTATATCTGAGGTTTTGCTTGTAGATGAGCTAAAATTTAATCTACTTAGCATAAGTCAACTATGTGATAAAGGATTCAAGATAAAATTTGGAAAAGAAAATTGTCTTGTTGAGCATGCTCAACATAAAATGAAGATTGTTGGAAATAGAAAAGACAACATCTATGTGCTTGATTTAAGTAAATTGAATGTTGAACAAACATGCTTGGTTGTAAATAAAAATGTTAATGCTTGGTTGTGGCATAGAAAGCTAGGACATGCGGGTTTAGGGTTAATAGAAAAATTCAGTAAATATAACCTAGTAAAAGGTCTTCCATCTTTAGAGTTTAACAAAGATAAAATATGTGAAGCATGCATTAAGGGTAAACATACACAAAATAGCTTCAAATCGAAGCTTGTGATGAGTACATCTAGACCATTAGAGATACTACACATAGACCTTTTCAGTCCTATGAGAATAGCAACACTAAATAGTAAATATTATGTCTTAGTCATTATAGATGATTATTCTAGATTTACATGGACATATCTGCTTACTAGAAAGGATGAGGCATTTGAGAAGTTTCCTGAATTTTGTAAAATGGTTCAAAATGAAAAAGATCTTTCAATCATAAAAATAAGAACTGATCATGGTGAGTTAGTTTGAAAACTAACTTTTTGAAAAATTCTGTTTAGAAAATGGCATTTCACACAACTTTTCAGCTCTTAGAACACCTTAACAAAATGGTGTTATTGAGAGGAAAAATAGAACTCTTCAAGAAATGGCCAGGACCATGATGTGTAAATATAACCTTCCTAAACACTTTTGAGGAGAAGCTGTAAATATAGCTTGCTATATTTCAAATCGTGCTCTATTAAGACCGATTTTGAGAAAGACACATTTTGAATTATTCTTTGAAAGAAAGCCAAACATTTCATATTTTCATGTTTTTGGCAGTAAATGTTTTGTTTTAAATCATGGAAAATAATCACTTCGAAAATTTGATTCCAAAAGTGATGAAGCAATATTTCTTGGATATTCTCATACAAGTAAGGCATATAGAGTGTTCAATAAACGAACTTTAGTTGTAGAAGAGTCAATCCATGTTAAGTTTGAGGATGACTGTCACGATATTCTAGAAACCAAAGAGAATAGTGGAACTAAGAGCGTTCCAAAGAGGGCTGAAGTTGAGGGGGAGTATGAAACTAGGGAGCCTTCCTTTCCTAGAGTAAGAAATGAAGTAGATCAAGATCACATCATAGGAAATCCCAATGTTAGAGTAAGCACAAGGTCTTGGGTTTACAACACATGTGACTATCAAGCCTTTCTATCTCAAGTAGAGCCAAAGAAAGTAGATGAGGTCTTGAAGATGAAAACTGGTTCCTTGCTATGCAAAAGGAATTAAACTAGTTTGAAAGAAGCAAGGTTTGAAATCTAGTTCCTAGACCAAATGATCATCCGGTGATAGGCACAAAATGGGTATTCATAAATAAACTAGATGAAAATGGTACTATCACTAGAAATAAGGCTAGACTAGTAGCACAAGGATATAGTCAAGAAGAAGGAATTGACTATGATGAAACATTTGCACCAGTGGCTAGGTTAGAAGCAATTAGGATCTTACTTGCCTTTGCTTGCTGTATGAACTTTACCTTATTTCAAATGGATGTCAAGAGTGCATTTTTGAATGGTATTGTAAAGGAAGGGGTATATGTTGAACAACCACCTGGATTTGAGGATCTGATTCATTCAAATCATGTTTTTAAATTATCAAAAGCTTTATATGGTTTGAAACAAGCTCCACGGGCATGGTATGATAAACTAAGCTCTTTCTTGATTGATAATGGTTTTAGAAAAGGGAAAGTGGACAACACTTTATTTATAGACAACAAAGAAAAAGAAATTTTAATTGTTCAAATATATGTTGATGACATTGTGTTTGGTTCTACAAATTCTACACTATGTGAAGAATTTACTGCATGCATGCAAAGTGAATTTGAGATGAGCATGATGGGTGAGTTAACATACTTTCTTGGTTGCAAATCAAACAAACAAACAAAGGAACCTTTATAAGTCAAACAAAATACACAAATGAATTGCTCAAGAAATATAAGATGCATGACTCTAAACCAATGGATACACCTATGAGCACTTCTTTATCACTATCCAATGATGAAAATGGAATTAGCGTAGACACTAAATCATATCGTGGAATGATTGGTTCTTTTCTATATTTGATTGCATCTAGATCGGATATTATGTTTAGTGTGTGTTTGTGTGCTAGGCATCAATCCAATCCTAAAGAACAGTACCTAGTCGCTGTTAAAAGAATCTTTAGATACCTTAGAGACACGGTTTCCTTAGGAATCTAGTATCCTAGAGATACAACTCTAAACTTGCATGCCTTTAGTGATTCAGATTATGCTGGCTGTAAATTAGATAGGAAGAGTACGAGTGGTGGATGTCACTATCTCGAAAACATGCTTATTTCTTGGCACTCCAAGAAATAAAATTGTGTAGCTCTTTCCTCCACTGAAGCCTAATATATAGCTGTTACTAGTAATTGTGCTCAAATCTTATGGATGAAACAACAATTAGAGGATTATGGCATATTATCACAGAAAGTTCCATTAAAATGTGACAACACCAGTGCAATTAATCTCACTAAGAATCCTATCCAACACTTTAAAACTAAACACATAGAAATTAGACATCATTTCATTATAGATCATGTTCAAAAAGGAGATGTTGTGCTTGAATTTGTGAGTACTGATCAGCAAATTGCTAATATCCTAACCAAACCTTTATCTAAAGAAAGGTTTTATGCTCTTAGAAGAGAGCTTGGAATGTTAGTCCCTAAAAATATTTGAATTCTTTGTTACTACCATTTCTATGCTCTTTTACTGTTACACAAATTGCTCAGTTTGAGGGGGAGCAACTCTATTTCTACTCCAGCAACATCTAGTTAGTATCCTAACTTTATCCTTCTATTGGTCTTTTTTTTTTTATTCCTTGCCCAGCCGTCTTTTTGCTTAAAAAAAAAGGGAGAGAGAATAGTTTGCACAACATTAGTCTCATTTCTGACTTTACAAGTGTAGAATGTGGCATATCTCTCTAGCACCCAGTTTGCAAAAACCTATGTGTTCTATGGTGTTTGCCAAATTAGAAACATGCATAGGTCTTCCTTGTTAATAATATCAACTTGGATCACATGATAGTTGTATAATTAAACTATGATTAACTTTTGCAATGTTTGCTGTGTACATCTTTATGAAAAACATGATAAATTAATTGGTGACATATGCCATACTATTGAGATATTTTGTCATCATCAAAAAGGGGGAGATTGTTGGAAAATAAGGGTTTTGTTTGTAACAAAATGTATTTATGAATATATTTGTTGAAATATATTTTTAATAAGTGCAAAAGAAAATTATAGGAAGTAAAAAGTGTATAAATTATAATATCAATTAATGATATTATAAAGTAACCGAGTTCCTACATTTCTTAATATAATGTCACTACATAGTGACATTAAGAAAGGATTTATTTAATTTCATTATATAATGTCTTGAGAACAAGGCTTACCAAATTGAAATTAAATATGTCATACATTGTGATTAAGAAAAAATGATGCTTGCTTGTGTTTTGATGAAGGTTGAAGTATATGGCTCTATTTTTGGAACGAACCTTAGTTCTATCAAGAACTTATATTATATCATTCTTGGATTAATATTATATTCTCGGCCTGGTGATATTTAGCCTGGTTATATTCGGCCTGGTGATATTCGGCCTGGTTATGTTCTCGGCTTAGTTATATTCGACTTGGTGATATTTGGCCTAATGATATTCGGCCTAGTTACGTTCTCAGTCCATGACTCGCTTATTTGTCAAGTAGATAGTGTTGGAAAATAGGGTTTTGTTGTGACTGAAAATATTTTCTTGTAAATATCAATTTTCAAATTATGTTTTTCTAAATGTCCAAAAAGAAAAACTATAGGAAGTAAAAGGTGTACAAATTATAATATCATTAAATCAATTAATGATATTATAAAGTAACCGGGTTCCTACATTTCCTCATAAAATATATTCTTAAAGTCTTAAAGTCTTTGTGACATATATTCAAATAAATGTTGATTATTTGAATATATTGATTATTTAAATAATTCTTCAAGAAATATAAAATATACTTGAATATATTTTATTTTAAGGAATATGATACTTGGTTTGGTGAAATTGCAGGAACAATATATTAGCTCAAATTCAATATATGCAATACATTATAAATGTATTGATATTGGACCGGATATACATGCTGAATATATTATTACTGTATTGGACTTTTGCTGCTGGACTGTGAGAATATAGGTGCGGCCCAAGCTCACGTCAGCCTGCCTGATCCCGCTCCTGTTACGGTGTCGTCTTGATCGTATTCAGAGGCTTCCTGTTACGGTGTCGTCTTGATCGTAATCAGAGGCTTCCTGTTACGGTGTCGTCTTGATCATAATCAGAGGCTTCCTGTTACGGTGTCGTCTTGATCACATCAGAGGCTTCCTTGATACGCTTGCTGGCTATGACATCGTCTCACTTAAGTTTACATAAGAGGCGCTTATCCTTCGAGGGGTCATGCCCTAGCCGCTTCATTTCTCTCCGACGCTGCCTTCGTTTCTCTCAAGCGCCGAAACTTCAACGGGATGAATCTAGAGGAGACAGGCTGTCAGAACGGTAGGATTTCGAATCAAAAGGTTAAAATAAGGCTGATTTGATGGATAGCCTACTATTCCTAACGGGAAGAAGGCTATGGTTCAGGTTTGATTCAAAAAGATAACCCTAGATCTGCTTCTATTTAAAGGAGATGTGTACGTGAAGGTTTTTTCTTGATGATTTACATCTATTTGAAGCGTTCTCTTTGTGAAGATAATCTACTTAGCTTACTTACCATTTGATTCGAGATTGTTCATCATTTGGTGGTTTATAAGCATTCGGTGATATTCGATTATCTGGTTTAATATTTGATTATATCACCAATCATAGCTTGTATAACATTATTTATGTGCTGATTTCACTTATAAACATTCTTTGCAAATAAATCTTGAGGAAAATCCGAAACCCTAATTTCTCCAAATTGGGGATTTCGTGATAGGAGCTTTGTATCTTGATATATTTGTTTGAATAGCTCCTCTGATCAGCAATATCCCACAAACTAACATATTATTTGGGGATCTGCTATTGTATATGATCTTTTGATCATTATTTGTATTCGGACTTGATAATTCCTTTGAGAAGGAATTATTTGGATTAGGGAGAACGTATTCTCCTAATCAGGTTGAGTAAAGGTGACTTCAATCGGTTGGATTGAAGGAGAAGAGGGTGGACGTAGGACTCTAAGATAGAGTGCCGAACCACCGTGGTAAATTGGGTGTTGATTCTCTTGCTCTCTGTTTGATTAAATATTTCTATTTGATTGCATATTAACATATAAATTGCTAAAGTAATTGATTAGAACCTTTGAGAAGAATATTACGGTACAAGAACAATTCAACCCCCCTTCTTGTTAAGCCATAAAACCCAACAATTAGCATCTAGAGCCAGGTTCTCTGATTAAAAGGACTAACATCCTAGAGTAGATCCACATTGTGGCTTTTGAAAAAGGGTTAGCTGTTACGGGATTTAATAAACCTCCTTTGTTTGATGGCATTAACTTTAGGCATCGGAAACAATTAATGCAAGTCTTCATAATAGGCCAAGATCCAGAAGCTTGGAAAGTAATTAGAAAGGGTATTACATTACCCGAAACTGATGGATGGTCAAAAAATGAAGCTAAAGTAATGGGGTTAAATGCTAAGTCCATGAATATGATCTATAGTGGTCTTAGAGCACATGAGTTTAACAAAGTATCCTCTTGCATCACTGGTAAGGAAATTTGGAATAAGTTAGAAGTTATTTATGAAGGAACTAAAAAGGTAAAGTCTTCTAAAGTGAATATGCTTACACATGACTATGAATTATTTGTTATGAAAGATTATGAAACTATTAGTGATATGTTTGGTAGATTTATTGAAATCATCTCTGAACTTAAATTACTAGGAAAAACCTATACAAATGAGGAAATGGTAAGAAAAATGTTAGTATCCCTACTCGAGAGTTGGGATCCTAAAAAGATGGCCATAGAAGAAGCTCATGACCTAGAGGTGCTGACCTTAGATGATTTGCTAGGTTCTATTAAGACTCATGAAATGCAGCTTATAGAAGAGAAAAAGAAAAAGAAAATAGAGATCACTTGCACTTAAAGTAGAAGTTGAAAAGGTTGAAGAAGAAGAGTCGGAAAATGATGAAGTAGCTCTTATAGGTAGAGGATTTAGAAAATTTTTAAGAAGAGGCTTAAACAAAAACATAGGGCAAAATAGGAGAAAATAATTAAATGAACCTAAGGAGAATGTGTGTTATGAATGCAGGAAACTAGGACATATCAAGATTGATTGTCCGATAATTAAGAAGAGAAACAAAAAGAACAAAAAGAAGGCAATGATTGCTGCCTGGGATGATGAGAACTCCTCATCTGATGAAGAAACTCAAGAAGAGGTTGCACATTTATGCCTAACCGCAACAGCAACTCTTGAGGAAGAAAATAATAAGGTAAACGATTCTGAACCATTTCTTCAAATAAATTCTGGATTAGAAACTACATTTTCTGACCTAGTTGAATATACAAATAAATTAAAAGATAAATACAGAAAGTTAAAAGAAAAAAATAAACCTGAAAAACAAGAACAATTGACTTCTATACAAAAAATCGATTTTATTGACAAACAAAGTACAGAACTTACTGCATATAAAGATCAAACTGAAAAGAAAAATGCCTTGATTTCCTTGAATGATGACATTGTTATTTCCGCTAATGCATACATGAAATATGATTCTTGTATGAATGATATATATGAAAAACAAGGAAAACATGAGAACATGCAAATAGGAGCAGAAACTTTCTGTAGTGACAATGCATCCTCTAAGACTAAGATACATGCAAATTCACATGTATGTGTTGAAAATCTTAAGAATAGAGTCCGTGAACTTGAAAAAGAAAACTGTGACTTGAAATCAAAACTTGATGCAAGTAACTTGATGTTAAAGAAATTTACAAATGGTAGTTGCATGTTAAATAGAATTCTAAACTCTCAAAGAGGTATATATGATAAGGTGGGACTAGGGTATAAATTGAATGATAAATCAAAATCATTCACTCATTTCTTTAAGGAAAAAGAATGTTCAATTCCGTTGCATGAAAATAAATGCTCTTTTTGCAATTATTTTGGTCATGATTTTGATAAATATCCCATAAGACTTAGAAAGGCTTACAAAGTAAAGAAACTTTGGTTGCCTAAGAATGACAAAAATCTAAGTCGAACTAACATTCATGGACCCAAAGTAAAAAAGGTACCAAGCACTTTAACAATTAAATTTGTTTCTGCAGGATATGAGAGCACGGATAAGGAACAAAAAGCTCAAGAACATGTGGATTCTGGACAGCGGATGCTCTCGACACATGACTGGGATGAGGGAGCTCTTCTCAACGCTTGAGTTGAAAAATTGAGGTACGGTATCTTTTGGAGATAAGTCCGAAGGAAGAATAAGAGGAATGGGAACAATAGGTAACTCTGACACCCTACTCATATCTGAAGTGTTGCTTGTAGATGAATTAAAATTTAACTTACTTAGCATAAGTCAATTGTGTGATAAAGGATTTAGAATAAAATTTGGAAAAGAAAGTTGTCTTTTTGAGTATGCTGACCATAAATGTTTTTTTTTTTTTTTTTGATGAATATGTGAGTTTATTCATTGAAGAATAAAGTAATACATAAGCTTAGAGGCATACCCCAGCATTATAATTCATCTAGGAAAAGATAGAATTTGGAATTCTCCAACTATGACTCAACAAAACATTAGCTTGAGAGAGTTTAATGTTTCTAAATAAAGAAGCTCTTCCACGGACTACTCTCCTAATTTTAGCTAACAACATTGGAATATCAATAGACTTATTCTGAAAACATCTATGATTTCGTTCTAACCATACACAATAAAGACAAGCTAAGAAAGAGAGCTTGAGAAGCTTCGCGGCTAAATCCTTTCCCTTGGTTGCTTTAATCATCCATTGCAATTCAGATTCCCAATCGTAGATGACCTTATGAATGCCTTGTTGAGCTAGAATAATTCTCCAAACCTGGTTAGTCCAAGTGCACTGAAAGAACAAGTGAGATCTATTTTCATAATGAGAGCCACAAAAATTACAATGCAAATCAATTGAGGGGAGCCAACGAGAGATCACTGCTGCCGTAGGTAGTTTGTCTCTACATATGAGCCAACCAATGAAGTTATGTTTGTTGATTCCTCCTGACCATATCAAATTATACCATTCAACCTCAGTGCTCACTTGACGTAATTCCTTGTACGTTTCCTTACAGCAATAAGAGGGTTTGGATAGTACAGAGGTTAAAGTATGTCGTAACTTTAGAAGACCTCTCCAACTCCATGCCATATTTCCTTTGATGACAAGATCCATAATTGAATTTCTCCTGCATTTAGTACTATGAATCCACTTACTCCATAAGGATGAATTAGGGCAGTTTATGAGATTCCAGAGAGAACGCCTCAACAAAACTTTATTCCATATTTTAAGGTTTAGTAGTCCAAGACCTCCTTCCTTTTTTGGTGAACAAACAACTTGCCAAGCAACCTTATGAGTTTTATTATCTTCTGAGTGGCCTGCCTAGAGAAAGTGCTTTATCTATGCTGACCATAAAATTGTTGGAAAAAGGAAAGACAATATCTATGTGCTTGATTTGAGCAAGATGAATGTTGAACAAACATGTTTGGTTGTAAATAGAAATATTGATGCTTGGTTGTGGCATAGAAAGCTAGGACATGCGGGTCTAGGATTGATAGAAAAATTGTATAAGTACAATTTAGTAAAAGGTCTTCCTTCTTTAGAATTCAACAATGATAGAATATATGAAACATGCATTAAGGGCAAACACGCACAAAGTAGCTTCAAATTGAAGCTTGTGGTGAGCACATCTAGACCATTAGAAATACTGCACATGGACCTTTTCGATCCTATGAGAACAGCAACATTGAATGGTAAACATTATGTCTTAGTTATTATAGATGACTATTCTAGATTCACATGGACATACATGCTTGCTAGGAAAGATGAAGCCTTTGAAAAGTTTACTGAATTCTGTAAAATGATTCAAAATGAAAAAGGTTTTTCAATTATAAAAATAAGAACTGATCATGGTGGTGAATTTGAAAACCAACTTTTTTGAAAAATTTTGTTCAGAAAATGGTATTTCACACAACTTTTCAGCTCCTAGAACACCACAACAAAATGGTGTTGTTGAAAGGAAAAATAGAACACTTCAAGAGATGGCTAGAACCATGATGTGTGAATATAATCTTCCAAAACACTTTTGGGGAGAAGCTGTAAACACAGCCTGTTATGTTTCAAATCGTGCCTTAATAAGACCCATTTTGAAAAAGACACCCTTTGAGTTATTCTTTGAAAGAAAACCAAACATTTCATATTTTCATGTTTTTGGAAGTAAATGTTTTGTCTTGAATCACGAAAAGGAATCACTTGGGAAATTTGATTCCAAGAGTGATGAAGGAATATTTCTTGGATATTCTCATACAAGTAAAGCATATAGAATATTTAATAAACGCACTTTAGTTGTAGAAGAGTCAATTCATGTTAAGTTTGAGGATGAATGCCAAGATATCCTAGAAACTGAAGCAAATGGTGGAACTAAAAGTGTTCCAAATAGGGCTGAAGTTGAGGGAGAGCCTAAAACTAGAGAATCCTCCTTCCCTAGAGTTAGGAATGAAGTAGATCACGATCACATTATAGGTGATCCAAATGTTAGAGCAAGCACAAGGTCTCGGGTTCACAACACATGTGAACATCAAGCCTTTTTATCTCAAGTAAAGCCTAAGAAAGTAGATGAGGCTCTTGAGGATGAAAACTGGCTTCTTGCTATGCAAGAAGAATTGAATCAGTTTGAAAGAAGCAAGGTCTGGAATCTAGTTCCTAGACCAAAGAACCATCCGGTCATAGGTACAAAATGGGTATTTCGGAACAAACTAGATGAAAATGGTACCATCACTAGAAATAAGGCTAGATTAGTAGCACAAGGATATAGTCAAGAAGAAGGGATTGACTATGATGAAACATTTGCACCTGTAGCTAGATTGGAGGCTATTCGGATCTTACTTGTGTTTGCTTGCTGTATGAACTTTACCTTTTTTCAAATTAATGTCAAAAGTGCATTTTTGAATGGCATTATAAAGGAAGAAGTATATGTTGAATAACCACCCAGATTTTACTCAAATCATGTCTTTAAATTATCAAAAGCTTTATATGGTTTGAAACAAGCTCCACGGGCTTGGTATGATAAATTAAGTTCATTATTAATTAATCATGATTTCAGAAAAGGAAAAATGGACAACACATTATTTATAAAGAATAAAGGAAAAGAAATTTGGATTGTTCAAATATATGTTGATGATATCATGTTTGGTTCTACTAATTCTAAATTATGTGAAGAATTTGCTGCATGCATGCAAAGTGAATTTGAAATGAGTATGATGGGTGAATTAACATACTTTTTTGGATTGCAAATCAAACAAACCAACAAAGGGACTTTTATAAGTCAAACCAAATATACAAATGAATTGCTCAAGAAATACAAGATGCATGATTCTAAACCAATGAACACACCAATGAGCACTTCTTTATCATTATCTAATGATGAAGATGAAATTAGTATAGACACTAAAGTGTATCGTGGCATGATTGGCTCTTTACTATACTTGACTGCATCCAGACCGGATATCATGTTTAGTGTGTGTCTATGTGCTAAGTATCAATCCAATCCTAAACAACAGCATCTAGTTGCTGTTAAAAGGATATTTAGATACCTTAGAGACACGGTTTCCTTAGGAATCTGGTACCCTAGAGACACCACTCTAGATTTGCATGCATTTAGTGACTCTGATTATGCTGGCTGCAAACTAGATAGGAAGAGTACGAGTGGTGGATGTCACTATCTCAGAAATATGCTTATTTCTTGGCACTCCAAGAAACAAAACTGTGTAGCTCTCTCTTCCACTGAAGCTGAATATATTGCTGCTGCTAGTAGCTGTGCTCAAATCTTATGGATGAAACAGCAGTTAGAGGATTATGGAATCTTATCACATAGAGTTCCACTAAAATGTGATAACACAAGTGCCATAAATCTCACTAGGAATCCTATTCAGCACTCTAAAACAAAACACATAGAAATTAGACATCATTTCATTCGAGATCATGTTCAAAAAGGTGATGTTGTGCTTGAATTTGTGAGTACTGATCAGCAAATTGCTGATATCTTAACCAAACCTTTACCAAAGTATAGATTTTATGCTCTTAGATGAGAACTTGGAATGTTACTTCCTGAAAATCTTTGAATTGTTTATTATTGCTATCTCTCTATTCTTTCACTGTTTTTCAAACTGCTCGGTTTGAGGGGGAACAGCTCTACTTTCACTCATGCAGCCTCCGGTTAGTACCCTACTCTTCTCTCTATTCCATTGCTGCCTGCTCATTTTTTTTGCTGTATCTTGTCCTGCTTGCTTGCATAATCGTTCTTTTTGCTTATGACAAAATACATTTATATAATGCAATACATTATAAATGTATTATGATACTTGGACCGGATATACATGCTGAATATATTATTACTGTATTGGACTTTTGCTACTGGACTGTGAGAATATAGGTGCGGCCCAAGTTCATGTCAGCTTGCCTGATCCCGTTCCTGTTACGGTGTCGTCTTGATCGTAATCAGAGGCTTCCTGTTATGGTGTCGTCTTGATCGTAATCAGAGGCTTCCTGTTACAGTGTCGTCTTGATCACATCAGAGGCTTCCTTGATACGCTTGCTGGCTATGACGTCGTCTCACTTAAGTTCACATAAGAGGCGCTTATCCTTCGAGGGGTCATGCCCTAGCCGCTTCATTTCTCCCCGACGCTGCCTTCGCTTCTCTCAAGCGCCGAAACTTCAACGGGATGAATCTGGAGGAGATGGGCTGTCAGAACGGTAGGATTTCAAATCAAAAGGTTGAAATGAGGCTGATTTGATGGATAGCCTACTATTCCTAACAGGAAGAAGGCTATGGTTAAGGTTTGATTCAAAAAGAAAACCCTAGATCTGCTTCTATTTAAAGGAGATGTGTATGTTGGGTTTTATGGCCTAACAAGAAGGGGGGGTTGAATTGTTATTGTACCGAATGCCCCTTTTTCTATTTTTAATATCTAATAATAATAACTTTAACAACTTGTATAATAATATGCAATCAAACAGGAATAAGTAATCAAGGAAAGAACAAGAAAATAAACACCAAATTTACCACGGTGGTTCAGCACTCTATCTTAGAGTCCTACGTCCACCCTCTTCTCCTTCAATCAAACTGATTGGAGTCCTCTTTACTCAATCTGATTAGGAGAACACGTTCTCCCTAATCCAACTAATCCCTTCTCCAAGGAATTACCACATCTGAATACAAATAGTGATCAAAAGATCATGTACAATAGCAAATCCCCAAATAATATGTGAATGTATGGGATATTGCTGATCAAAGGAGCTACTCAAACAAATATATCAAGATACAAAGCTCCTAATACGAAATCCCCAAATTGATGAAATTAGGGTTTTGGATTTTCCTCAAGATTTATGTGCAGAGAATGTTTATAAGTGAAATCAGCACATAAATAATGTTATACAAGCTATAATTGATAATATTATCAAAGATTGAACCAAATAATCGAATATCACTGAGAGCTCGTGAACCATGAAATGATGTATAATCTCGAATCAGATGGTAAGTAAGCTGAGCAGAGTATCTTCACAAAGAAAAATACTTCAAATAGATGTTTCTCGTCAGTCATCACCTTCACGAACACATCTCCCTTAAATAGAAGCAAATCTAGGGTTTTCTATTTGAGTCAAACCTGAACCATAGCCTTCTATCCATTGGGAATAGTAGACGGTCCATCAAATCAGCTTCATTTCACCCTTTTGATTCAAAATCCGACCGTTTTGACAACCTATCTCCTCCAGATTCATTCCATTGAAGCTTCGGTGCTTGAGAGAGACGAAGGCAGCGTCAGGGTGAAAATGACGTGGCTAGGGCTTGACCCCTCGAGAGATAAGCGTCTCTTATCTGCCCTTAAGTGAGACGATGTCGTAGCCAGCAAGCGTATCAAGGAAGGTTCTGGTGTGATCGAGACGACACTGTAATGGAGACCTCTGATGATGACCAATGCAACACCGTACTGGAAACGGGATCATGCGGGCTGACGTGAATTTGGGCCGCACCTATGTTCTCATAGTCCAATCCAATAATACTATATATTCAGCATGTATACCCGGTCCAATATCAACATGGTCCAATATCAATACATTTATAATGTATTGCATATATTGAATTTAAGCTCATATACTGTTCCTACAATTTCACCAAACCAAGTATCATATTCCTAAAATATATTAAAGTATACTTCATATTTCTTGAGGAAATATTTAAGTAAACAATATATTTAAATAATCAACATATATTTGAATATATATAACAAACTCATAAAAGTATATTTTATGAGAGAATGTAGGAACCCGGTTACTTTATAATATCATTAATTAATATTATAATTTGTACACCTTTTACTTCCTATAGTTTTGCTTTTTGTACATTTAGAAAAACATATTTGGAGAATTGATATTTTCAAGAAAATATTTTCAGTCACAACAAAACCCTATTTTCTAACAGTGTACGTGAAGGTTTTCTCTTGATGATTTACATCTATTTGAAGCGTTCTCTTTGTGAAAATAATCTACTTAGCTTACTTACCATTTGATTCGAGATTGTTCATCATTTGGTGGTTCATAAGCATTCGGTGATATTCGATTATCCAGTTTAATCTTTGATTATATCACCAATCATAGCTTGTATAACATTATTTATGTGCTGATTTCACTTATAAACATTCTTTGCACATAAATCTTGAGGAAAATCCGAAACCCTAATTTCTCTAAATTGGGGATTTCGTGATAGGAGCTTTGTATCTTGATATATTTGTTTGAATAGCTCCTCTGATCAGCAATATCCCACAAACTAACATATTATTTGGGGATTTGCTATTGTATATGATCTTTTGATCATTATTTGTATTCGGACTTGATAATTCCTTTGAGAATGAATTATTTGGATTAGGGAGAACGTATTCTCCTAATCAGGTTGAGTAAAGGTGACTTCAGTCGGTTGGATTGAAGGAGAAGAGGGTGGACATAGGACTCTAAGATAGAGTGCCGAACCACCGTAGTAAATTGGGTGTTGATTCTCTTGCTCTCTATTTGATTAAATATTTCTATTTGATTGCATATTATCATATAAATTGCTAAAGTAATTTATTAGAACCTTTGAGAAGAATATTTCGGTACAAGAACAATTCAACCCCCTTTCTTGTTAAGCCATAAAACCCAACAGATAGGCGAGCTCGGCTAGTGATGAAACTCACCGTTTCATTAACGTTCATTCTCACTTATTCATCTGATGCCCTAAAGGGCATATTATCGACGACTGCCGAAATGAAAGAGTGAGAAAAATGGAGGAACGGTGCTGCTAGTGACCAAATCGTCAACGGGAGGATTTTTGATGAAACCAATGTCAAAACGGTTTGATCTGAGTTGGAGAAGGAAGATTTGAAGGTTGATTTACTGTTCTAACAGGAAGATAGCTTCATCATTGAGGTTTGAAATGTCGGAAACCCTAGCTCTAATTTTTCTATTTAAGAAGAGTTATTCTATGGAGAAGGGTTCGACACTTACAACAATCTGAAGTTCTCTTTGAGTAAAGATTCTATTATTGAGCTCATCTTTTGATCATTCAATCTTTGTGACTTTCGGTGAAGTTCAAGCCTGCGGTGATATTGTGATTAAATACTTATTCATTTGTTTATATCATCAATTGGATCTTGTATAACTCTGTTTATGTGCTGACTTCATTAAAAATACTTATTGGATATAAACATTGAAAGGAATTCTAAACCCTAATTTATTCCAATTTAGGGTTTTCATGATAGAAGCTTAGAATTATTATAATTATATTGAATCAGCTCCTATAGGTTACAGAATCCCACAACTTGTCATATTATTTGGGATTTGTAATTGATTTACGATCTTTTGACCATATTGTATAACATTGTACAAGAAATTCCTTGAAGAGGAATTGTTTGAGTTAGGGAGAACGTTTTCTCCTAACTTGGTTGAGTAAAGGAGACTTCAATCGGTTTGATTAAACGAGAAGAGGGTGGACGTAGGACTCAAGGTGTGAGTGCCGAACCACCATGGTAAATGTGGTGTCAATCTCTTTGCTTACTATTGATCTAACCTTCTTTTAATATTTGTTGCCTCATAATTTGTCAATTATCTGTTCCTAACCCATTAGAATTTTTGAAACATATAAGTGTGATAATATTCTTGATAACGTGTTGTTTGACATGGAAGTAGAGCATTATATGTTTGAAATCTGTCCAATTTATATTGATATTATTTGTGTGATTTGTCTAGCATATTGAATTGAGCATTTGCTATTATAATAGTTTTTTTTTAATTGTTGGGTATAACAATTCAACCCCTCTTCTTGTTAAGCCATAAAACCCAACAATATCATCATATAATGTCTTTGAGAAATGCCTTATTTAAATGACATTAAATATATATATAATTTATCATATTTGAGAAATATGATACTTGCTCTTGTTTAGATGAAGGTACTTTATGATGAACTCTAGCTAAGTGATAACTCTATATTTTATAGAGTTATTAATAGTATTTTAGGTAATGTTTAATATAGTTTTTATTAAATTATATTTTTATTTAATGATAATTATGTATATTTTGTTATTTTATGCAGCAAACTCAAAATTGAAGAAAAAGAAGAAAAAGAAGTAGAAAACCATGAAAAAGGAATAGAAAAGAAAACAAAGAAAACAAGGGTATGCACGTGGAAACGTGGAAGCATGTGAGGAAAGAAAAGGACTTGAATAGAAAGGATGGAGCTTCACGAACAAGGCAAAAGGAAGTCAAACAAATGAAGAACATGTGGGACCCGTGAGGTTATTATAGGTTCTTGGTTGGCAACGCAAATGACAACATAAAAGAAGAAAAGTCAAACAAAGAGGAATGGTGAGTGGAAAACATGCGGGACCAAGGAAGGGATTGATTATCGGGCAAAAGGAGAGGCCATTTACCGAACAGAAAACAAGGAGAGGACCGAACAGAGAGAGAGAGCAGGAGAGAAAGAAACCGAGGGAGTCGGAGTCTTTGATCAGAACCAGAGGTGTCGCCGGAGAAAGAGAGGCCGCGTGCGACAGCGCGGGTCTCAGAGAGGAGCGTGACGGAAGTGCGAACGCCAACCGTCCATCCATCGCTTTCTCCGGCGACGACCCATTTCCGACCATATTTTCTTCTTTTCCAGCTACATTTAGGTGATTTTGGGCGAGGAGAGAGCAGATCTTGAGTCCTAAAGTGATTTCTAGCCTTTCTGTACCAGTTTCACGGCGGTTTCCGGCGAAGAAGTGCGAACGCCGACTTTGTCCATTCCGCTAGATCTACGCGTTTCTGTGGCGGATTTGCTGGATATTTTTACAGATCTACAACCTAGGCGTCCTGATCTACCTTTCCTGAAGTTTCTGTGAAGACCGGCGGCGCGTGGTGGCCGGACGGCGGCGCGTGTCACCGGAGCGTGTCAGCGCGTGCGAAAGCGCGTGAGGGCGCGTCTCTGCTCGTTTTCTTCCCGTTTTCCAGACAGCTTCATTCTCTCCTCCTGATGTGCAGATTTGTGCAATTTGTTTTGTAATTTGAAGACATTTGGTGACAGCTTTAATGTTTTTAAATTCCAGAATATTTTGTTCACGTTTTTGCACTGATTTTTGTTATGTAAATATGTTGTTTTAATTTATTGTGTTAGAGCTACGATGGAACTTAATTATAATGTATGAATGTTATGATTATTTGTGTTTGTAAGGTATTTTATGAATGTGAAGTTGCATGTTACTGATCTTAATGCGTTTAAGTGATTAGCTACCATTTAGATGATCTGATTTGCATATTTGAGTTCGAACGACGACGATATGCAGTTGCTTCATGTAATATGCAACCATAGATTAATATGGATAGAAATATACCATATGATTTGTGTGGCTTTAGGTGCAAACTGGAATATTCACATATCTTAATGCACTTAGTTCATTTAATTCATATGTAGACATACAGTGAGTTAATGAATTAAGTAGGTTCGCTACACCTAGACATAGGGTAGTGAATAAATTAGGAAATTTCACCATCACATGAATAGAATCAATCTCGCAAGCTTAAATGATCAACATTTGTACTGAGTAATGAGGTGAAATCGGAAGCTCTAGCACATTTCGTTTATTAAGTTTAGATTAAATTTGGTTAGTTAATTCATGTTTTACTATTTTTGTTGGCTAGATAAACTCTAGGATCTATTCACCATTAGTAATTAATTAGTTTAGTAAACACCAGTCTTCGTGGGACGATATCTGTACTTATCATTATATTACTTGTTCGACATGTACACTTGCATGTAGAATTTCACCGAACACTAAGTTACTAAGAGTTTCTTAGAGCAAGTTATGACTCACTTTACTTGTTCACGATTTACTTATTCATGGTCATCTATTAAGAGCTCTCGGTGCTCTACTCTTTTATACAATAAGATCGGCCTTTGTTATGAACATATATGAAGTTTGGCTTATGTTTTGATCTTGTGAAGTCTGGATTATGTTCTGATCTTGTGAAAGCTTGGCTTGTGTTCTAATATTATGAAGTCTGGCCTGAATTAAGAAGCCTGACCTAAGTTTATATATGTTGGAGCCCTTACTTGGTTAAACACTGCCGTTCAATCCATAAGGCACACTTAAGTGTCTCAATCACCTTAGAAGCCCTAGCTTCTATTCGAAACATCGACACATCTTTCTGTCTCTCTCACCGCAGTTGTATCCCTACTCCTTCAACGGGAAGATTTGCATAAGTTTTTAATCAAATGTCAAAATCTGAAGCTTGGTTTGATGAAGAAGCTGATGTGGAGCTCAAAAAGGTACAAGCTACACCTTCTCAACAAGGAGAAGCCTATAAACTGATGGGTATGGTAGAAATCATGATTTGGCTCTTTAATTTCATATCATATATAAGAGAAAGCCATTCTATGATTGAAAGACACAATTTTGTGAAAATCTTTGAGTTATTATTCAAGAGAAGTCATGCTCGCGCTCATCCTCTGTTCACTGTGAAGAAGCTTCGGTGATATCTTTGATACTCAACTTAATATCACTTCTGTGTGATTATTCTTTGTGATATATCTCTGTTTATGTGCTAATTGAACATATATTATCATTTGCAAATAAATTGATTTGTAAATCCGAAATCCTAACTTGAAAATATTTGGGGGTTTTGTGATTAGAGCTTATCATTACATTCAATATCTTGTATAAGCTCTTGTATTAGCCTTATCCCTCATTATCTTTACATCTTTAAAGGATTTGCTATTGAACTAAGGTTGATTAACCTTATATTGTATTTGAACTTGGAAATTCCTTTGAGGAGGAATTGGTTGGATTAGGGAGAATGTTTTCTCCTAATCTGGTTTAAGTAAAGGAGACTTCAATAAGTTAGATTGAAGGAGAAGAGGGTGGACGTAGGACTCAAGGATTGAGTGCCAAACCATTGTGGTAAATCTAGTGTTTTTTTTTCCTCTATTGACTGGGATATTACTTGTTGTTTGTTGCTAATTGCCTTATCATTTACTTGATATTAGCCTATTGTTTTATCTGCTGAATAGTTTGTCAACTCTTTGATAATAACTTATTGTCTTATTGCAAATTAATGTGTTACTTGCTTAGAATTTTCTTGATGTATGCTTGCTTCATTTGTATGATTTGCATGAACACTTAGAACATTTTTTGGAGAATAAAAAATGTGATTGTCAAGTCTCAGCTTAATCAATTCAACCCCCCCTCTTCTTGTTAAGCCATGAAACCTAACAAAGTGGCTTACCAATAACTCACTTGCTAATAAAAATCTAGCCACCAACTTTAATGTTTCAGCTGATCTAACCTCTAGGTGTGATTAGAGGCACAATTCTAAAGGCCGTGGCAGTCGTTCTACTGGAAGAGGTGGTTAGCCACCACTAGAGTTGTTATGTTAGCCACCCACGAAGGACAATTCTGGCTTAAATTTTCATGGAAGACGTTTTGAAAATCACCAACATTGTGAAAATGCTAGTTCTAAGGTACATAACTCCCATTCTTGGTTTCCCTGAGTTGATTTTCTAAAGTTTAATGGTCAAGATCCTCATGAATGGCTAGATAAGTGTGATACTTTCTTTCAATTTAAGGATGTTGATGATTAGTCGGAAGTTAAATTTGCCTCTATGCATATAGAAGGAAAAGTTGCTAGATGGTATTGTTATTATTAGAGAACTTGTGGGATGATTAGTTAGGACCAGTTTTAGTTGGATGTTTGTTGGCATTTTGTCATTAATGAAAATGAACTTGCTATTTCAAACTTTTATCAGGTGAAATAGTTGGGTACAATAATAGAATATATTGAAAAGTTTGAAGACTTAACGCTATAATTAGTTTCTAGAACCTAGGTATTTTAGAGAATTTCTTTGTGGGTTATTATATGCAGGGCCTTAAACCAAACCTATAGTCTTAGTTAATTTTCTTACGTCTTGCGGATTTGGAAGAGGCACATCAATTGACTTTGGCATAAGAACAACAATTGGAGATTCAAGCCAGTAGGTCTTGAGGTTTTTGTGAATAACATAATTTGGAAATAGTAGTTGAATCTCATGCTAGTAATGGCTCTAGAGCTCCAGCTACTACTCCATCTATATAGAGTTCTTCCTATTGGCCAGTTAAGCGTATTATGAATGTACAAATGTAGGAAAGAAAGGACAAGAGTTTATGTTACTATTGCAATGAAAATGGCTTTCTAGTCACCATTGTAAGAGTAAACAATTTTATTGGGTTAAGGACGTTGAGGAGACTATTTAGGTGGCTTCGGAAGTGAGTGGTGAACATGTAAAACCAGTTTAGAGTAAGGAGATAGAGGGGCACTTTCTGCATTTGTGATCTTAGGAAAAGACTCTCCAGCTACCTTTAGAATGGAAGCTACTAGTTATAAAATTGTCATTACTATCTTTTTCAACGTTGGGTCCTCGCATAATTTTGTGGATTCAAAAGTTGTTGAAAGAATTGGTTGTCTAGTAGAAAATGTTACTCCTTTTATGGTTAAAGTGTTTGAGGGATCCCAGTTAATAGGGAATCAAAGATGCACAACTTTCCATGGTGCATTCAAGGGCATGAGTTTAGAATGGATGTTCAACTATTTCCATTGGATGGCTATGATATGGTACAAGGCATCCAATGGATACAATCCATTAATTTGATCTAATTGGATATTGAGGGTAATGTGTTATCAATGCTTGTGGCAAGGCAAAAAGTTACCCTTAAAGGATTAGATAGATTGGGTGGCTCCTTGTCAGAGATAAGCCTAGCTACTTCATGTAAATGGGAGTCGGAACAGTTACAATCGATTGTTATGGAACATCATACAAATGCAATGCCTCTAGAGATAACTAGTCTTTTGGTGGAGTTCGTAGATGTTTTTGAAAACCTTACAAAGCTTCCCTCTCCATAAGAGTCTAATCATCATATTCCCCTATGACTTGGGAGTGAACCAATAAATTTGTGGCCTCATTAGTATCCATTTTTGCAAAAGGAGGAGATTGAGAGAATGGTGGAAGAGATGTTAGATACATGAATTATTCACTATAGCACTAGCCCTTTTGCTTTTCCAATCTTGTTGGTAAGGAAAAGTGATGGAACATGGCATTTTTGTGTCGACTATCGAGCCTTGAATGATCTTAATATCAAAGATAAATTTCCCATTCTAGTTATTGACAAGTTACTAGATGAGTTACATGAAGTTACTTGGTTTTCTAAACTAGTTTTGAGGTTCCAATATCATCAGGTGCGAATGCATCTTGAAGATGTTTATAAGACAACTTTTAGAACCCATCAAGAGCATTATGAGTTCTTAGTCATGCCCTTTGGACTGACAAACACCCCTACTACATTTCAGGCTCTCATGAACTCCATTTTTTAGTCGTACTTGAGAAAATTTGTTATAATATTCTTTAATGACATTTTGGAGTATAGTCTAGATTTACTAAGTCATTGTCATCACCTCCATTTGGTTTTTTGTAGATTATGAGACCATTAACTATTTACTAAGCAAAGTAAGTGCTCTTTCACCTAATGTTAGCTTGATTATCTTGGCCATATCATTTCAAGAAAAGGAATTGAAATTGATCCTCAGAAGGTTGAGAGTATGTTGTAGTGGCCATGACCTACATTTGCTAGAGAATTAATTATATGGGTTTCTAGGGCTAACAAGTTATTATCGCTGGTTTGTGAAGAATTATGGTCAATTTATTAGGCCACTAACTCTTTTGTTGCAAAAAAATGATTTTAGATGGGATAAGATAGCCAACCATGCATTTGAAAAGCTAAAGCAAACGATGAGCTCTACACTAGTATTGGCCTTACTTGATTTTGAGAAGCCATTTATTATGGAAATAAATGCTAACTATGGTGGTATAGGAGCGATCTTGATGCAAGAAGGTCACCCTATTGCTTACTTGAGCAAAATCTTATCACCAAAACATTTGGGGCTTTCTACATATGAGAAAGAGTTACTAGCAATTGTGATGGCAGTTTATAGGTGGAGATCTTACTTACTTGGTAATCATTTTATCATCTAGATCAATCACTTTAGTTTGAAGCATTTGTTAGAATAGAGAGTTATCGCCCCAACCCAATAAAAGTGGCTTACTAAGTTATTGGGATTTGATTATGAGATTCAATATCATAAGGATCATGAGAATCGAGTAGTAGATACACTTTCCAAGCTTCCTTATGAGGAGGAACCCCTTCAGCTATAAGCTAATTATGGCCTTCTGCCACTTTGGGTGCAAAAAGTGCAACAAAGTTATGAAGGAGATACAAGAGTAACACCCATTTTGAAAGGTCTTGGAGTAAACCCTTATAATCATCTAGGGTATAGCTTAAGCAATGGGTTATTGAGGTATCATGGTAGGACAATGGTGGGGAATCATGGTACATTATGGGGAACCATCATTTAACAACTGTATGATTCTAGAATAGGTGGACATTTAGGAATTGCAGGAATGCTCAAGAAAATTCAACACCACTTTCATTGGCCTACTATAAAACAAATGGTGATTGATTGTATATCCTGGTGTGATGTTTGTCAAAGGTATAAGTCAAAAAGAGTACCGTATCCAAGCTTATTGCAAACCTTACAAATTCCTGACTAGGCATGGCAAAAGATCAACATGGATTTCATTAAAGGGTTACCCAAAAGTAAAGGTAAAGATACCATTATGGTTGTGGTCGATTATTTTACTAAATATGCACATTTTATAGGGTTAAGTCATCCCTTTTTAGCTTCACAAGTAATTGTCATTTTTATAGGAGTTAGAAAGTCGCATGGACTTTCTATGGTCATTGTGATAGAAATGCCCCATTTTTGAGTAAATTTTGGGAGGAATTGTTCAAGACTTTGGGTGTGAAGCTTCACTGTAGTACATCCTACCACCCTTAGATAGATGGGAAAATAGAAAGAGTTAACCAATGTTTGGAATAGTATCTGAGTGTTCTAGTGGTGAGATCCCAAGAGATGGTATTCCTAGCTTGCCTTAGTTGAATGGTGGTATAATACTAACTACCATTTCTCCCTCAAAATGACAATTTTTAAAGCCTATATGGTTACAAACCTAGACAGCCACCTTATCATAATTATGAAGCCATTATTGATGAGAATGTGAGAGATTTTCTGCAAAAGCATGTACAAAGGTTGTAGTTGATCTGCTCTTATCTTTAGGCAAGTCAAGACTGTATGACACTCTATGCAAACAAAAAGAGGGCAAAACTTAAGTTTGTCATTGGGCATTCAGTGTATTTAAATATTCAACCTTATTGCCAGTACTCTTTCTCTCTCAGAGGTGGGATTATAAGTTATCTCCATGCTATTATGGTCCTTTCATGATTCTCCAACACATTGGAAAAGTAGCTTATAAATTAGCAACCCCACCAGATGCCACTATTCATCTCATTTTCTATGTGTTACAACTTAAGAAAGTTATTGATAAGCATTGTAAGATGTATCTTGGAGTGCCTATGCTGGATGGAGAAGGTAGATTACTTATGGGACCACTTAAGGTTTTGGATCATTGTCTGGTGAGGAAAGGCATTAAGGCCAAAGTAGATCTCTTAATTTAGTGGTTAGAATCCATAGAGTGCATCCAAACTTGGGAGGATATTGAATACATCTAGAGACAATTTCCTTCATTCAAAATTAGTCCTTAAGGATAAGGATTCGTTAAAAGGGCAAGGATTGTAATGAGTTAAGTGGCTAGAAGGGGCATTATGGTAATTTAAATCCGAATTTATGTGGTGCATTATGGCTTTAGGAGAAGAAAGGTCTAAAAGGGATAAAAGAGAAGGAAAACTCAGGAAAGAGGTCGTCATTCAACTTGTCGTGTTCTCTGCATCATCCACCTTAAGAGGATAGAGTGATGCCGGATCTAGCTATTTAGGTTAATTCCATGATCTATTTGTCTTAAGAATGTTTGTACTTGCTGTTAGGATGCTTTTATGTGCTGTGAGAAGGGAGATCTTGCAGTAGAACCCTTATTGTCCCTCTTGTGATTGAATACCATTACATATTTTTGTTCACCTTCCAAATTCGACGGTTGGTGTTCAATTCCATGTGAGCCATTCTCACCGTCAGTCACCTTGTTATGAGTGATAGTAGAGGCGGTTTGTGAGCAGGTCTACAAACCTTCTACCTGAAATCCTCCAAGAATGATTAGAGGTGTCTCCTATTATTCCCGGTGGTGAGGATCAACGAAGGAAATCAAGCTTCCTAAACCTAGGGTTTCAGTCGGCAAGAGAGGTTTATGGATTCAAACATCCGATAATCAAATTGGAGATTTTTGCTTCTCCTATAAGCCTTAATATATGACATTGTTTAGCTTCCCCTTACTGCGTATATCACAAACCACAATACATCAAATAAAACCACATAACAACACATAAACCACATATTCCACTAACACATTCAACCCAACACATACAAAAAACATAACAACAACCCAACAAATGCGTACAACTAACCGACTTTCTCCTTTTCATACCTTAACTCCTTGCCACTTTGTCCTTCTAACCATCTTGCCTTCGCTCCCCAATATGGTGCTGTAACAACTTTATTCTTCGATTATTTTGGTTTTGATGTTCTGGGTATATATGCTTAATTACTACGTTTGATGCTTGATATTGCAAACATTTAATCTAAATTGGTTAGCAATTCTATTGTAAATTATTCATTAATTGTTTCTTTCTTTTACCCTTTTCCAACACTATCTGCGCTAGACCACATTATGTAGGCCCGTGAACTTGATTATCTTACAAATTAACTTGTCAAACAAGAAGTGTAAGTAGACCCATTTCACTCCGCTCGCCCACATCATGGTACTCACACACCCCCACCCCCTTCCATCCATCAGTATTAACCCATGCGTAAAACCCCTTTACTTAACCAAAAATTCAGGAAATTTCATAGAGGGGAAAAGAATAGGAATGGCTAGAAGAAAAAAGAACCAAAAAACTAAGATAGATGTATGCTATGAATGTAAAAAGCGGCTTCGGATGATGATGATGATTCATAATCCGATGAAGAAGTGGAGAAGGTGGCCAACTAAGTCTCGTGTTTGCCACGAAGGAAGATGAAAATGGAGTAAATCTATTTACTACTTCTGACTACACTTTTAATGAATTACAAATTTCCTTCGGAGATGCTGTAGATAGTTGGAGTACACTAAGAAGAAAATACATGAGTATAAAACAGATGAAACGTAATTCTGGAAACGAATTTCTTGTCCTAAGATTAGAAAAGGATGACTTATAACAAAAAGTTACGGAAACGGAAACGGAAACGGAAACGAAGAATAAAATTAGATGTAGAACAATTAAATATATATATATATATATATATATATATATATATACTGTGAGAACGAATCAAGCAAGCTTAGACGAGAGAAAAATGATTTAGCACAGAAAATTATCAAAGATGAGGCAGAAAATAAAAGAATAACATCAGATCTAGAAAAATCAATAGTAACAATAATGTATTTATCCAAATACATGTACATCGGTCTATCTTATATTGTGCATGTTAACACCTTCGCAGGCCACACGCCACTGTGTTCTGGTTTCTGTTATCTTTCCCCTATTGTCTATTTATGCATTTCAATAAATTTGTCGCCATTTGTATTTGGATAAATTATTATGATCTTGAAAATGTTTTGTCTTTGAGATTTAGTTGTCTATAATATGAGATTAACATAAGATTGTATCTAAAGTGGCGAGTTCATTGGTTTAGACGAGTTCCGAACTTACTGCAGCTACCCAAAAACACAATCGCAGTCCTTGCTCCGATGCCCTCAACAATAAATTGATGAGAAACAAAGACTCCAACAATTTAAACTACTTAAAATAACTTTAAAATATTAGAAATTGTTTATTTGGCTTAAGTTTATAATAAAAAGGCACATGTTGTTTCTGTTAAGACCCCAGGCAATGCAAAAACAATGGAGTTGAATACCGATGACATTGTAAAAGTAACTTGATTGTGGTTTGCTGATTGATTTCTTAAACTATATTGAGATACACTTATTGAATTAAAGGACTAATAATAAGTTCAAATAGTACTTAATCTAACAACAATCAAAACAGTTCAACTTCCACTAAACAATAAGTAATTAAGCACACAAGTTGAGCACTTTTGAAAGTGATTTAGTCCTAACTTGCTTGGAACCTATGTCCACGTCCATTAGTGTTGGAGGAATTCAACCAAGTTACATCACCCACATAGAGATCGAACACACAAATATAAGAACGCACCCACCCAAACACAATAGATTTAAGAGGTTCAGAATATCATAATGTCCTACGTCCCCTATTGTTTAGTAAAATTTTAAATACAAGTGAACATGTCGAATACGTAATATAATGATAAGAAAAATATCATCCCATTGAGATTGGTGATTACGAAACTAACTAATTACTAATGATGAATAACTCTTAAAATTTATCTAGCAAGTCCAAACAATAGAGAATAAACTAACTAATTGAATTTAAGAAAACCAAATAAACTGAATATGTTAGAACATACGATTTCACCATAACTACTAGATATTAATGTTGATTATTTATATTTATAAGAGGGATAATATCTATGTGATGAAGGAACTTCCTAATTTATTTACTTCTAGGTATAGCAAACCTATTTAGCTCATTAATTCACTATATCTCTATATGTGAATTGAAACAAAGCAAATGCATTAGGATCTATGAACATTTTCAGTTTACATTGAAAGCCACACAAACAATATAGTATATTTTTATTCATATTTAATTTATTGTGACACATTACAAGAAGTAACTACATATCATCTTATGTTGGTCTCAAACATGTAAATTAGATTATTTAAGTGGTAACTAATCACTTAAAAGCATTAAATATAATAACATATAACTTCACATAAATAAAATATCTTACAAAACATAACAATCTTAAGATTCATACCATCATAATTAAGTTACATCGTAGCTCTAACAAAAAAGTAAACCAAAACATAAAAAAAAAAAATAATAAGGAACAACAATAATAGAAATTAAAGAAGACATCTTGAATCTAAGAACAAGAAGTTTGTCATACTTTTTGTCTTCTTTTTAAGAAAATCTTGAATTCTTAGCCTTTTTCTTAAGTTGTGCTCAATTTTCTCCTCCTCTTCTTTTACCTCTTCTTTTCTCTTAAATTAGGTTTAGGTTTAGACCTATCTGCTATCCTAATAGAAGTAGGTTTTGGAGATCTAAAATAATTGGGTTTTGAACTTCTATATTAATTAGGCTTTGAATGCCTAACATGACTAAGTTTTCTAATTATTTAGAAAACCTAACAACAATAGATTTCATAACAATCATCCAAAGCTCAAGCCCATCTTGACTCTCTTGATTTTGATATGACCTTATTTTGCCACAAAATAAGCATCAAGTTCTCCATGCCTCTTTATGCTACATAAACAAGACAAATTTAGATAAATAAAGAGGAATTCAATTACTTAAATTAGGTAAAATAACTCTATAAAAATAAAGTTATCATATAGTTTCTTCTCATTAGATTTTCGCGTACATTCTTTCTCCTCAAATAAATATCTTATGGATTCTCTCATTAACTACAATCCAAGAGAAGGACCCTCTCCAATAATTAGCCTCTCATGGGGACTCTTTCAACTTGCCCACTAGATATCTCTATACTTCTTCTATTTATATAGAAACCCTAAAGGAATTCTAATTGAATACTATTAGGAAAACCTACTTCTATAAAAGGATAAGAATTCTAACCCAATACTATCAGAAAACCTACTACATCTAAAAGATATTTCATAATTCTACAATTACATAGAGACTCTTCATTATAATGACAACCATGCATTTTAACCTCATTATTCCACCAATCCTAACAATCTACCCCTTGGAACAATTTATGTAACATCCCTACATTATAGGAAAGTATAAAAAAATATCTTTAAATATATCAACTACACAACCACAATCTTTGGAAAGAGAGATTGGAGAAACTCTCTTCAATTTCTATAGCTACAATCTTTGGACAAAGAAAGACTAAGGAAACTTTCTTCAACCACAATCTTTTGAAAAAGAAGATTGCAAAAAAAAAAAAAAAAACTCTCTTTTAAGACAAGTGCTCACATGGACTTCTTCCATCAAAGCACCTTTTCCATCACAAGGCTATCAATAAAAGTAAAATCATAGGACCTCCATAACAATTGAGATCACTCTTTGAAATTCCTAACAAAGAGTCCACCTCCCATCTAGAATTGTTGGTGCTTCCCTGGAATCAACCATCGAACCCTTAATACACCTTATCTAAATATCAACAAACTTGAAAATCTTAAAATTTTACTTCATCAATCACATCAATATAAGAGCATCACATCAACATAGGAGCATCACAAGCTCCCCCTCAATCAACAATTCATCAATAGTATTAACAAAGTGTTCTCCCTTAAACATCAATCTATCTTCAAACATTAATGCTTTTGTCATTCTATGTCATCTGACGTTGCAACTTGAGCCAAAGATTCAATGACCACCACAAACAATATGATTTGCATGATCTTCAATTTGACATCTTAAAAAATACCAATCATCTCCAAAACGTCATGTTTTTCAACGAAAATCTTCACTTTAACTTATAAATGCTTAAATCTGGACAAAGAGACAAATATGCACTTTACAGACCTCAATCCATAACTTTAATAACATATTCCAATTGATCTACATCAACATCATCTAAAATCAAACCAGATTTAGGGAAATAGAAAATCGCACCTCAAAACATCTATCTACTTCTTCAATTGCATTCACCATGTTCGATCTGTCATCAATGGTCCTGGTCTTCCATGCTCACCGCACCACTTGTTAAGAATCCAAGCTTGTCTCTCATACCACTTGTTAGGATCCAAACTTGGCTCTAATACCACTTATTGGGGGTATTCAACCAAGTCACATCATCCATATAGAGATCGAACACATCAATATAAGAACACACACACCCAAATAGAATGGATTTAAAAGGTTTAGAACATCATAATGTCATATGTCTCCTATAACCTTTTCTTATTAGATTTTCTCATACATTCCTTCTCCTGAAATATGTATATCATAGATTCTCTCATTAACTAGAATCCATAAGAGCGGCCCTCTCCAATAATTAGCCCCTCATGAGAACTCTTTTAACTCATTCACTAGGTTTCTCTAAACTTCCCTTATTTATAAAGAAACCCTAAAAGAATCCTAGTCGAATACTACTAAGAAAACCTACTTCCACAAAAAGATAAGAATCCTAACCCGATACTACCAAGAAACTTACTATATTTAGAAGATATTTCATGGTTTCACAATTATATAAAGACCCCTAATTGTAATGACAACCATACCTTTAAATCTAATTGTTTTACCAATCATAATAATTAGTAACATGTTGAAAGGTTTAGCAACATTCTAAAACGTTCCCTATTATCTTTTCAATACCTTGTAATCGAACTTACAACCTTGTCCACAAGTACAAGTAGAAGAAAATCTTTTAATAACTTAGAGCTTGATGGCTTAAACTAGGGAGTAACAACCCAACCCCAAAGCATGCTCAAATCAATTGAAAATGCAGCCAAGGGGATTTGAACCTAGGATACTTGCTTTGTAAGATTTTCCCCACAACCCTTACTTACTATCTCAACTACACCCCACGGGGCCAATCATAGGAAAATTTCTTTACACGCAAAATGAAGATGCTATACACAGAAGAAGAAAATGGATTTCGTGGCAATCAAAATTAATGCCAAATCACCACGAATGCTCGTCAATTTTCCAAAAATGGAAAACTTTCAAGAATTTGATTGAGAACCGAAATCAACGTTGATTGGCTTTGGATTTGGTGAGATTTTTTTTTTCTGGTTGGATTAACAATGAGCATAATCTATAGATGAAAAGACTTCACTTTCCTAGTCGATTGACTAACCATTGGTGGGAGAATTCTGGCGTGATGTGCACAGGTGTAGTCAGGGATGACGTGCGGATTCGACAACCCTTAGGGATGATGTGGTTCCTCACGCTAATTGTGCTGTCGATGTATGAAAATGAGGTTAACGTGGCTTCAACACGTGGTGATGAAGTGTGCCAATGACGTGGATAGTTGGTGTGGCAGACATTTGCTTTTAGTTTTAATAACAATCACCTCATCTTCCTCATGATGAGTTTTCATTATCTCATGCGGCCACCGTTACTTTCCCAGGGCCGATACCCTACCCTTTATTCATATAATATAAGTCCGGTAAAAACAAAAGTAGAGTTTAAACCTAACTTATACATGTCTCGAAATAGGGGATAAAACATCACATATGTACCTTAATAGGTATCCAACACATCCACACATGCATATTTACAATTAGTTTATATCATTATAAGATTTGAGAACATAACCTGTATCATTTTCCTCACTAGAATTTGAAGGTAAAAAGTCAAGCGGTATTTTGTCCCATCACTTTTCATCTGATCGAGTAGCTCTCGCATCCTTTTCCAAAGGATCTAATATTAAAGGTGTGAACCGATACAACAACATGGGTTTCCTCATCATCAGGGTGATCCTCGTCCAAGTACTTCTCTTGTGCCTTTTGATGTTTCTATTCTTGGGTTGCTTTCTATTCTTTTTCTTCAACAAACCTACATGTTGGATCTTTCTATTCTTGGGTTGCTTTCTATTCTTGTTCTTGGGCATGCTTTAGCTTATTTTCTTTTAATGATTGCAACTTTGCCTGCTGCCTCGTAATAACCCTTGTCATGGGTGATGAAAAATCAATTTAAGATTTAGCCTCATGCTCTAGTGTTCGGGAAAATTCCTATCATTGCAAATAGACTTATTGTTTGATGAATATAATGTTTTTGATGATAAAAGAGATTGAATTAAATTTATTTAAATTATTTAGTAAAATATCAATTATAAAATCTCTTAGGGCTAGGCCACACTAAATGAGAAAAGGAAATGAAAACACAGGCCTGAACGTCCAGCCCAAGCTGAACGCAACCTAGGTCAAGTCCAACCACTAACCTGCTCAAAAGCCTCACACCTGCTAGCCTAGGTACGACACAACCCAGGCAATCCAGGCACAACGTGACCCGACCTGGCCTTTCGCATGGCTTGTGCAAAGTGGCTCCATGCAGCCTCTGTGACTTTAGGAACCACTACTCGCGGAGTTAGATTGCTCGATGTCGTCTAAGCTAGGAGGTTGTCCAGTAGTAGTAGTACAGAGAAATCGACCCAGGAGGAAGCTGCTCCATGTCGACCAAATTAAACCTCCAAAAAGCAGACTATGGCCTAAGATTCGTCCTCGACTTGCCATTTGCAACCCGCATCTCAAGCCAATGATTCACATGCAACTCGCACACCTTCATTCACAAACGAATTCGTTTGTGACCTTTGCAATTTCTCGTGACCCAGATCCAACTTCACAAAGAGAGACCTGCATGCCTACAACCTACAAACCCGCGAATCGTGACCCACAATCCACTTCTACGACCCAATACTTCATGTTAGGCAAAACAACATCCCCGCACTAAAATGAGAAATTTTCATAAAGGTAGAGAGGCTTAACACTTAAGGGAAGAAGCTATTATCTTTCTCGATTTCCTTCCAAACTGAAGAACAACTAGCTCCTAATGATCAAACCAAGAAAAGTTAATCCAGGCCAATGGTCAAAAAAATCTCATCTTTGATAACCTGGGTTGGTGGACAACATCTATATAAAAGATGTAAACAAATAATGAATCAAAAATATAGGAAGGAGAGTCAAAGCTTCAACATTCTCTATACATGATTGTTCAGTCATTCTCAGCACATAACGTCTATAAGCATTATTCTTCTTAGAAACTAAGTCTATTTCATTATGTTAAAGCACTATGTGATTTAATTGTAAAATCTTAGAGTTTGGGTTTCATTTGTGATTCGAGGCTTTTATCTTATACCTTTGTATCGATCTCAACACTTATATTATTTGTTGTATGAAGTATATCTCTATGAGTGCTCTATTTGTTATTGTATAGAAATATCCTTCATTGTAATCCTAGAATTACTGAAAGATAATATATTTGACTATTAACAGCACTTTTTAGTAATTTACTAAAAAAGATAGAGTAGGACTTATTGAGAAGCCTAATTCACTTTAAAATTTCTTTGTCGATTATTTGGTGATTGATTGAATTGATTGATATAGTTGCATATCAATTGTTGTGTGATTAATTAACTATCCAAATAGAAAAATAAAAATAATTAGAGACACCTAATTTAACCCCTCCTACTTAGGTGACTTAAAATCCAACATGGTTGTTATTTCTAATTACAAACCCACACCAGCAAGTTGTAGGTTCCACCACAAGGGTCATAGGGTCCTCCACTACAGACTCCATTTCAACCAAATGTATTGTTGATTTACTCAAATTCTAGCCAAACTCTTTGTTGAATTCCTACCACCCATCAAGGCCTACTCTTGCCGCTGCATCCAGGTAATATTGTACCATATCCTTTGAATGTAAACGAATATTTTCCGTCAACTCTTGTAACAAGACTCTCGTCAAAGTAGCTTGCTGTTTATGTTTGTTTTTTGCTTGGTTCTAGATCTCCATGTGATCTGCACTATAAGATTCAATCTTGGCACTTCCTTTCTCTTGTGTTTCCATATTCTTAGAAGAGTTATCATTCTTTGCAAGAATAATAAAGGCATTCTGTGTTGCCATATGTACTTTTGGTGGGGATTCTTCAAAAATCACTTCATCCCCTCTTCATCAATGTAAAGGGTGTTAGTGCTGTTTTGCATCAGCCCTTCTTAACCACCTCAACACCCTTTGGTTGTGGGACTTCTTCATTCACAACCCCTCTTTGTTCAAGTAGATGGGAATTTGTAGTGGGAAAAACCACCAAAGCCATGGATGACATTTTTGCATTCGTTGGTCTCCATACATTAGTTTCCTTATGCACTTGAGCATGCTTGCTTCTCTCTTCGTTCTACTCTTTCAGCTTTTCTTGCCTACATAATTTCCTCCTACAAACAAACACATCATGTCCTTATGTATGGCAGAAAGAATATTAGCCAATGTTGACTTGATACACAATTTTTTGTCACTTCTTACCCTCCTTAAAAGCATTGATATGAACTCTAATAGGAAGGGATTGGATAAATCCATTTCGACACAAATTCGGGCAAACAAAGTTTTCCAACAACAAAGTGTGTAGCAGTTAAATATCTTCCTATCTCTTCACCTATGGGAGTATAGAGGGGCAGAGACAAACCTAGTAATCTAAGCCATAGAGCTATCTTCTTCGAGTGTTTGTGCTTCTTCAGCTTCTTGGACCAATAAGTGAGAATGAATGGATGCCTCTCAAATGTCCTAGGCTCATCAACGAAGCCCTAACGAGATCATATCAGAAACTAAATGGATTCGTATTCTCTAAGGATCCATGACCCCGACTATGCAAGGTTGGCCTAAACCCCTTGAAGAGTTCATGTGCTGTCTGAAAGCTTCCACTAGTGGGTAGATGGATTCAAAGTGGATAAACTTTGTAGCTTTACGATATTCATTAGGGTATATGTAGAACTCTAGCTCTCCATTGTAAGTCATGTTGTCCTTGGGAGAGATGGGGACGAGAGGTATTTGAGGTGGTTGAGGATGAAAAAGGCTGAGTAAGAGCAGATGTATAGAAAATCCGTTTTGGAGCTAGGAAGAGGGTTGGGAACAAAACCTGTAGCAGAAAAGGGGGGATTGGCTGCCAGTGGAAGTAGATTCGTAGCTCCAGATTTGTGTGAGTCAGAACTAGATTTGCCCAAAGGATTACTGGAAGTAGCTAGAGACGCCGTCATCAAAGGCAAATTTGAGCTTGTTGAAGGTTGTGTTGCAGAGAAGAAGCTCACACCTAATGTAAAGGGAGTTCGGCCCAAGTGGGTTTGAAGTGAAGTAGTGCGATCTGAAATCAGGGACCGTCCAGACCCTTGAGGAAGAGATACCCTTTGACTGATGAGCAGTAAAAGCCTCTAAGAAGTAGGAAATCGGCTTGAGAATGCAGGTTTCAAGATTGGAGAACCCAACAAATTAGGCAGAAATCTCTATAGAGCCGTATCACCGCCGACCTGCTATGATACCCGTAGGGAAGTTTTGGTGAATGGGTGGGAAATTTTTTTTAAAATTTTTTGAGAGTTTTTTAGAGGATATAGAAGGGGTTTGGGGTTTACGTTTAATTTACTTTTGCTCTCCTTTTAACTAGAGACAATTTTCCTTTATATGACCATATTTCCAAACATTTGAAAAGGTCGTCCTCAGAATTATTTGAATCTTTCTTTTCTCCCAACACCTTCGCTTCTATTTCTCTTTCTTTTTGTAAAATTTTGTGAACTTATCTAGTGTTAATTATCTGAATCTTTTGCCTCCTCATTGGTAATTTTATTGGCATGCAAATTTTCTGAAAAGCACCTTAGTATCTTGCTAAGGAGTTCATGCACAAGCATGACTACTTTGTATTGTTTAGTTTTTTGGTTCCTTCACGACTAACTTCTAGTTTCGTTAGAATTTTTCTTAGCAATTTTACACGTCATTTCCTATTATACTCATTAAAACTAAAGGCACAATACAACATAATCATGACTATAATTTTACTCATAACCTTAGGTTTAGCGTCTGACTAATCTTCTTTCTTTACTATTGAAAAAATCCCTTCTTTATGAGTATCAAATCCTAACCAATCATGAAGATTTCATCATGGACTTCTAGTGTCCATTTTTTGCCTTATCAAATAAGGGAGATTTTTATGTGAAATTAAGGTTGAGAAATTGGTTGCCACGGATTTACTTTAGGTGGGTAGACCTTCTTTTGTCTAAGAAGTATAGAGAAGCAAGATATGATACCAACTATTGAATAAGATAGAAGTCCAACAAGGGAGACTGAATTTAGTTTCAAAAACTACTTATCTTTTGTAAGTTCAAAAGATGTTCAGTAGTTATCAATATAGTCACATAAAATAATCATTTGCTACTCATTCAAAGCACAAAAAATAACATAGTCACAAAGTACAAAGAAAAGAAAAATCAAGCCCAGGGTTTGAGTTCCCAAATGAACTAGAAGCTATCTTCTAGCTCAACCAACTAGAGTGTTTTCTTCACGAACAATCCTAACTGAAATACAATAGATTCATTATCTCTCAATACCTAAAAATTTCTCTATTCCGAGAGAAGCAAAACTTACTCTTGTACTTCCAACACGATACAACAACATATATAAGCTATGTAAACCAACTTAAGCTTATATACAAATTTGGGTTTTGTTCTCAATAAACCTAGTTTATATTGCCCATTGATTTAGGGTTATTTCATTCTCTAATCGAAGAGTAATATGAGAATTACTACATCACAGTGGAACCTTTATAACATTGATACAACATGCAACAAGAATCATAGGAATTGCTTAAACCCATCACCCTCTACTTCAACTCTTTAAAGCCTTCAGGAATAATGCTCTTTCCTGGTCATTGATATATGACCAGTACAGCTTAAAAGCACTATCATCAAAAACGTATTACATGCTTAGCTAACCGAGTGCATAACTAGCCAAGACACCATGAAATTGTCCTAGGGCAGGGACTACAAATGCTTCTTCCCACCGATCTTGCTAAGATAGAAGGGAATTTTGAATTGATAATTGTTTCATCAGAGGCAGCCTTGTAAAAATCCAATTGTAAGAGGTTTTGATAATCTAGAGGAAACAAAACCTCTTACAACTGGATTTTTACAAGGTTGCCTTCCCTGTCCCTTCTTCCCCTATTTATCTAACCAAACTTCTATTACACAATGGCAGAGTAGCAAGAGCTCAAAAAAAAGCGGGAGCAGGGAGACTATTATGTCCTGCTGCTCTAGATCTGGTCACAAGACCTTGCACGGGAAAATCCTCCTCAAGGAAGAGAGTTCGGAAGCAGCTCCGTTGGCCAATGGTGGACTTGATTGGAGTAATCAAAAGTTGTGAAAAAAGGGTTTCAGAAAGGAAACCGGACTTGAGTTGCGAAATATTCCAAAATATTCGATTTGGGGATTTTTGCCCCCTTAAGATGCCTTAGTAACACGCACTGTTTCGACTCCATGCATGCTGAGAAGGCCGAAGAGGCAGACAACAACAAAAAAAGGCAAATCAGCAATTTCCATAAAAAGATGAAGTGAAGCAACAGACTTTTGAGCAAAGTTCGAGGGACATGCGAATGAAGATATGGTAGCACGAGCTCGAAAGAATAAGAAGAATTTTGTAGACCATGTGGCGACGATGGATGAAAGACTAAGGGGCAAGAAGACGTCAGAATGCCCGGATCTTTTATCAAACAACTAGCTGGGACTTTAATTTCCGTCTGTACACAGCACTCAGGCTGAGGTGACGTTATGCCTTGTGGAAGTATTGCAAAACATGAGAGAGATAATCCACACTGCTGCCTGGATAAGTCAAGCGGCCGATTGCCATGATTGGACCAAGGGTGAACAACTAGTTGGGACAGTTTTTTTAACCTATAATTTTTTTATTTTATGAGGGGACTAGAAAAGTAATAACATGTCTCAAATTATATCTTCTAATAGAAGGAATTTGAATCTAAAATACTTATTTTACAAAATCTTTCACATGAGTCATTTTTACCATTTCGACTGTATCCAAGAGAAACTTGACATAACTTGGAAGTGGAGGAACAAATGGGTTTGGAGGGCAAGGCATGACTTTTTAGTTAATATTGTGCGTCAAGTCTAAGCACAGGCATGCTTATTTTGTGCTAGATCTTATGATCAGATGCCTCACAGGCAGGCAGTCGACCTGTTGCCTAGGGCGTTGGAAATTAAAAGGGACAAACAATGGAGCACAGCTCTGTGTTTGAAGACCTTGAACATGGCGCGTTCATCGGGATGAGAAGATTAAAGGATTGAATTCTAAGAAATGAAACTGCAAGAAGGTAAAGGGATGAACACATAATCCAACCAAGAAACAATTTCTCTCTACACTTGCTCAAAACAAACACTACACAGTCGTGACAGGAAATAGGCACCGGCCATCACGACCGGTGCCCATAGATGGGCTAGGTTAACCTAGCCCATCTTACAAATAATTGGGCCTAAAGCTCAAGGCACAACAAATAAAGAGAAAGAGCCTAAAGCCCAATATACAAAGAAATATAAATACAAATATACAAATACATACAAACACTTAACAACCCCCCTCAAGCTGATGATTTCTACACATCAAATACACCAAGCTTGGAAAGAAGATAATTGTGTTGTTTACTACCCAAAGCTTTGGTTAACAAATCGGCAGGCTGATCAGTGGTCCGGATGCTACGAGTCTGAATTAAGCCCCGTTGTTGTTTCTCACGAATAAAATGACAGTCAATCTCAATATGTTTGGTGCGCTCATGAAATATGGGATTGTTCGCATTGTGAACGGCCGCTTCATTATCACAATAAAGAGGGATAGGCTGAGGAACAATCACCCACAAATCACCAAGGAGGCCATATAACCAAACTATTTCACAAACAGCTGTGGCCATAGCTCGATATTCCGCCTCAAAAGAAGATCGAGAAACTGTAGCTTGTTTCTTAGTCCGCTAAGAAATCAAAGAACCACCAAGCTTGATGCAAAAACCGGTAAGAGAACGACGAGACATAGGACAAACTGCCCAATCAAAGTCACAGAAACCTGTCAACTGAAAATCCTTCCTAGAAGGCATGAAGATCCCTAAGCCAAGAGTGCCCTTAAGATATTTAATAATCTTAAGTGCCATATCCATATGAGAGGATTTGGGAGCATGCACGACTGACTAAGGACCTGAACAAGATAGTTAATGTCTGGCTGAGTGTGTGTGAGATAGATCAGACGTCCAAGAAGGTGCTGATAAGGAGCTAAATCAATCAAGAGAGGATCATCCATAGAAATTGGAGCGCTCCCATAAAATTCTGAAGAAATCATCTTCAAATTTTGATCCATGGGAATTTTACAAGGTTTCCCTCCAGAGAATCCAGCTTCGGACACTAACTCCAAGGCGTACTTACGCTGACTGAGGCAAATTCCACTCGCGGACCGAGCAATCTCAATTCCAAGAAAATATTTAGCTGGACCTAAATCTTTCATATGGAATCTAGAGGAAAGATGAGATTTCACTTGTGTTACAGCCGACTCACTATTACCCGTGATCAACATATAATCAACATAAAGCAAAACTGCAACAACAGTGGAGTGACGCCGGAGTGTAAAGAGAGCATAATCATGCCAAGATTGTCGGAAACCAGTTTCTAGGAGAGCAGCTGTAAACTTGGCGTACCATTGCCTTGATGCTTGCTTAAGTCCATAAATAGATTTAAGTAAACGACAAACCTTAGGTGTATCTGTGGGGGAAGTCCTGATCCCTGGAGGTAGAGACATGTACACCTCCTCATGCAAGTCACCATGAAGAAATGCATTATGAACATCCATCTGGTGAAGTGGCCAATGAAATATAAAGGCTAAAGACATGATGCAGTGAACAGTTATCATTTTAGCCACTGGGGAGAAAGTTTCTTCATAGTCAATGCCATACCGTTGAGTAAAACCCTTAGCTACAAGACAAGCTTTATACCTCTCAATAGATCCATCCACACGGTACTTAATTTTGTAAACCCATCTACAACCAATTGGCTTGCGACTCGGAGGCAATGTGACCAACATCCAAGTTTATTAGCCTCCAATGCATGAAGTTCATTAGCCATAGCATCTACCCAGCGAGGATCTCGAATGGCCTAATGATAATAGTGTGGCTCTTGAATAAAAGAAATGGAGGCAATAAAAGCACAGTGTGTAGGAGACAAATTGTCTAGAGTGACAAAATGTGAGATGGAATATGGATGTTACTGGGACTTGGAGAGTTGAGAGTGGGTACATGATTGTAGTGATAATCTTGGGTCCAAATGGGTGGTTTAGACTCTCGTTGTGACCGTCTGACAATCAATGTGGACGTGGCTGGAATGACGGTTGTAGGAGTGGCGACAATGGGTAAGCTGGCTGGGATGACTGCCGCAAGTGGGTCCACAGTGGGTGGACACACAATGTCAACACCTGAGGGAGTAGAGGAAGGGACATGGTAGAAGGTGAAGATGGTAAGGATGGTGAGGATGTATCAGGGGAAGTAGACAAAGGGGGTGTGTCAGGAAGAACAAAGTCAGAAACAGACTGAGGGCGGACAGATGGAACTGAAGGAGGACTCGGATCTAAAGAGAGAAAAGACTGGTCTTCAGCAAATGAAGGAACTGAAGGGAAGGATACAAGTTGAAAGAAAGGAAAACAGACTCATGGAAAACAACATCTCTGACAACTAAGAAGGCATGGGTGGTAAGGTCAAGAACTATATAACCCTTTTGAACGAAGGGTAGCCCATAAACACACAGGCCACAGCACGAAGGGCAAACTTATCCCCACGTGGGACAACTGCAGCGTAACAAAGACACCCAAAAACTCGAAGATGAGATGTGCATGGAGGTTTCCCAAAAAGAATATCAAATGGTGTTTTCCCATCTAAGACAAGTGTAGGAAGATGGTTTATAATGTGAGTGGCAGTCAAAATACACTTTCCCCAATATCTCACTGGAACATAAGCCTGAAAACGCAAAGCACATGCAACATCAAACAAAGACACCCAAAAACTCGAAGATGAGATGTGCATGGAGGTTTCCCAAAAAGAATATCAAATGGTGTTTTCCCATCTAAGACAGGTGTAGGAAGACGGTTTATAATGTGAGTGGCAGTCAAAATACACTCTCCCCAATATCTCACTGGAACATCAGCCTGAAAACGCAAAGCACGTGCAACATCAAGGATATGTCGATGTTTGCACTCAACAACACCATTTTGCTGAGGTGTGTAGATACAAGAACTCTCATGATGAACCCCACAAAGCTTAAGAAAGGATATGCACTCATGACTAAAAAATTCCGAGCTGTTGTTAGAACGTACTCTACGAACTCTAGAACGAAATTGGATTTTAACCATGGCAAAGAAGGAACGCAAGAAAAGCTTGACTCTTGTAACGCATAAGAAACATCCATGTCCCACGTGAGAAATCATCAACAATCATCAAAAAATAATGAGAGCCATCACGATTAGGGGTCCGATGTGGCCCCCATATATCGACATATACCAATTCAAAAATAGAACTAGTAGTAGAGGTACTAGTGGGAAAGGGTAGACGTGTTTGTTTAGCCAAAGGACAAATAGGACAAAAAATATCAAAAGATTTATAACACGAAGAATGACCAAAACGACAATGCCAAAGAGTGTCTTTAGTGCTTAAAACATCATTCTTAAACATAGAGTACTGACAAGCATTAGCTCTCTTAGGAGCATTATAGACAAAAGTTTTGATAATGGAAGAAAAAACATCTGCTGTGGCATCTGTTGGCGACACTAGGTGATAAAGATGACGCTCAGCCCTGCCCAGCCCCAATACTGTCCCAGTCAAACGGTCCTGGAAGAAACAAAAATGTGAGTAAAAGGTGACTATAGAAGAACTGTCATGGGTAAATTTGACGACTGATAGAAGTTTGCACTTAAAAGAAGGCATATACAATACATTATAAAGTATGACAGAGGAAGAGATACGAACAGTGCCAATATGGGTGACAGCCACACTACTACTATTATGCAATGTAACAGAAATAGGGTTCGATGCATATGACTTGATGTTCTCCGTACATGTGAGATCACAGGTAATATGATCACCCACCCAAGAATCAATAAGCCAATCAAAAGTACATAAATTTGACAAAGGAGAAACAATACCTATAGAAATAGTACTTGCAAAGGTCCTAGTGGGCTCAAAAGGTCCAAACCGACTGAGAAGCTGAACAACCTACTAGTATTTCTCAGGTGATAGACTCTGACCAGCTGGTCTAGTTACCTCAACTGGTGCCACACTACTCACAGGAAGAGGAGATGGTGAAGATCGATTCTCAGAATCAATACCAATTGCATGAGCTGTGTGAGTGCCATCCTTCTTCTGATTCCTAGGCCTAGTAGAAGAAGACCTAGTAGAAGGGGGCCTAGTAGAAGGTGGCCTATCAGGAAACCCAATTAACTGATAACACCTATCTTTGGTGTGTCCAGAACATTTACAATGATCACAAAAAAAAGGAGAGATTCCTTGTCCAGGTCTAGCAGAGGGAGATGATCTTGAATAACCGATAGTAGTTAACATACTATCTCTCTGACTGTTTACAAACCCCCTTCCAGATGATAGGGGAGTCGTAACACTAAAAGCTTGCAAATAAGTTCTCCCACTATCAACATATAAACTGTGCTAGTGCTCATCATTAACAATTGCTAAAAGACCTCATCAAGAGATGGCATAGAACTACGAGAAGTAATATTACTCCTTACTGTGGCATAAGTAGACTAAAGGCCAAGTAGAAAACGCATAACATGCCTAGTCTCTTGTTGTTTCACTATAAGGGCAGGAAAATTACACGTGCACTTGTTGCAGGTACATTGGGCCACAGTTAAACACTTATCTAGCTCCGCCCATAAATCAGAAAGACGAGCAAAATATTTAGCAATAGGCTCAAAAGGTTGTTGTTTCACTTTTGCAATTTGTTGCTTTAAATCATACTGA
Organism: Casuarina glauca; assembly: GCA_028551395.1. Taxonomy (NCBI): domain Eukaryota; kingdom Viridiplantae; phylum Streptophyta; class Magnoliopsida; order Fagales; family Casuarinaceae; genus Casuarina; species Casuarina glauca. Next base: position 16,531,506 of record CM052350.1, read on the forward strand.
CGTGTCGTAGTGATTTGAGAATACCTCGTCTCAAGTAGTTTCCAAGCAACAGAAGCATTAGGACAATGAGAAATAGCATTGGCAATTTCAACAGATACGAAATTCATCAACCAAGAGAGAACAATCAAATTGTATTTATCCCACAAACTAACATAGGGATCACTAGCAATAGGCCCAGGAAATTTACCAGTGACAAAATCAAGCTTATCTCTAGATCCAAGTGCAATGAGCATTTTCCTTTTCCAAGTAAAGTAATCTACAGGACCCGTAAGTAATTGAAGGACTAAAATGGCCGTAGAGACATCTCCAAGGGCCAAAAGCAAAGGAACCAGAACTGAAGTGGGAGTGCCAGTCAAGGGAGTTTCTGAACTAGAATTCATAATGACAGAACTAGTATATGGTGTGAAAGAAAATCGTGTCTTTGCCTAAACGAAGAAAAACGAATCTGTGGGGATGAAAGAACAGTACTGTATAGGGAGAAAAGGGAACCAGGGCTACAAACGATGTTTTGAGTGTAGAGGATGACCACTGTGAGGAAGAAAAAACGGAAGACGACGTTCACTACGCCGGAAAAGGCTAGAGAAGCGTCAACAGAGATGAAAAAAGGTCAGAAAACACCACTGTGAGGAGAATGGTGCCGTTTTGTGTCTCCATGAACGGGGAGGAGACAATTAAGTGAAGAACAAAACGCACCATTTAAGAGAACAGTGATTTTTAACATAGGAATGAAACGCCCTGTTTAAATAAAACAGGAAAGCGCACCATTTAAATAAAACAGGAAACGCACCGTTTAAACAACTTAATGAAACACATTGTTTGAAGAAAATGTGAAACGCACCATGTTTAAGAAAACGGTGAGTTTTAACACAGGAAAGAAACGCCCCGTTTAAATAAAATGGGAAAACGCACCATTTAAATAAAAGGGGAAATGCACCGTTTAAATAAAAGGAGAAACACACCGTTTAAATAAAACGTGAAACGCATTGTTTAAATAAACCAGAAAACGCACCATTTAAATAAAACGGTGTGTTGAGCAAAAAATAGAATAAGTGAAAACGCACCATTTTCACTTAAGAGAAACGAGGCGTTTTAAAAGGGCAAAACGCTCGTTTTAAAAACAAGTTTAGAAAGCTAAAAAGTGACCTAACATATCAAACGCAGTGGAAAAAACAAGAACATGAAGAACACAAAGAACAGACCGAAAGAGGAGAAACTCGATGTGGACTCGAAAGGCATGAAAAAGACCAATTAAAAGAACGATCGATACACAGATCGAACTTTCCAAACAGAGACTACCAAAAGGGACTAAGGAAATAACAATAGCTCTTAAACCAGAAGAGAAAAAAGGGAACGGGTTGCGAGAGAAGAGAAGAACATACCCGATTTTGCGAAAATCCCAACCTGGCTCATTGATACTATCTAAGAAACGAAATTGCAGGAAGGTAAAGGGATGAACGCATAATCTAACCAAGAAACGATTTCTCTCTACACTTGCTCAAAACAAACACTACACAGTCGTGATAGGAAATAGGCATCGACCGTCACGACCGGTGCCCACAGATGGGCTAGGTACAAATAATTGGGCCTAAAGCCCAAGGCACAACAAATAAAGAGAAAGGGCCTAAAGCCCAATATACAAAGAAATATAAATACAAATATACAAATACATACAAACACTTAACATGAATCAGGAAGGTTGAAGGTTGGGTAAGACGGGTATAAAAGAGGTCGAGGTTAGGCGAATATTATCTCAAGTTTTGTTAGTTCCAATTCGATTTAATGGAAATTCCGTCTTCGTATTGTTCTGCGAAAGTCACAATAGGTCACTTAAGTAAGAATCGGAACAAGTCAGTGTAGGACAATTTTTTAGTAGTCAATCCCGTTACGCACTCTATTTCTTAGGTGTTAAACAAAAACAAATTGCTTCAATCGTGAAGTACGCAGAACTAAAACTCCTGCAATGGCATCATTTTGAGCTTGAAATATGCTAGTCAAAAGATGGATAATAATATCATTCCGAGCATGACTTTCAGTGAGCCAAAACGCACACGGTAATGTTCTTTTCAATCCTATTTCACAAATAGTTTTAAATAAAACCATATCAATCTTCTTTTGGAACAATCATTGAAAAATCTAATCATATATTTTAGTAATTCAACCAAAAATTGTTTCAAGCTACAAAATAGATCAATTTCCCACAATATATGGATGAGTGATATCATGATTTCCTTTATCAAATATTGCACAAAACATGAGTATATGATTATATTTTTCAATGATTAGAAATTGTTTCTACATACAAAATATATCAATTTCCCACAATATATGGACAAGTGATATCATGATTTCCTTCATCAAATATCGCACAAAACATGAGTATAGTTGTAAATAAAATTTTACAATATTTCAACAAACAATGTATGTGTCATGTATGCACATCTAATATTTTCAATAAGAATTCTCTATGGAATTTTACATTTTTTAAAATTAGTTAATCAAAAATACTTTTAAAAGTGAGACATCACTTTTTAAAATTAGCTTTAATCAAAAGCAAAACTTAAAAATAAGACAAGTCATGTAAAAATTAGGTGTAATACATTTATATATAAAGGTCCTTTAAATGTAATGGGATCAAGTCTTAGCATTACCAAAAAAAAAAAACTTCTTCTCTTTTTTCCATCCAACAATAGACTAGTCCTAACAATTTTCCTCCACAATAACCTTCGCCCAAAGCCTTTCTACCTTATACGTGAAAAAAGAACTCCTTTGTATCACCTTTGTGGCTTCCATACCAATTATGAAAGCCTAGGTGGGAAAAGACATGTAAGAGTAATTGAGTGTAACTTGTTATTAAGTCATGATCTTTTGACAAAATGATTACGTTCGTTGTAACTAATATCAAAGTCAACCTCGTATCTAAATTTGAACTACAAAGAAGAATTTTAAAAAAATAGCTGCAAAGTAATGCTCATGGGAAGCGTGATGAAATACAATGAGCCCATGGGAGCCCATGGGAGCCCATGACACTCCGGGCCTGATAGGGTCATGATACACCGAGAGTTATGGGGCTCCAAGTGGTGGATAATATTAAATAAATAATTTAGTGCAGCTTGATAGCAGTTCATGGCTTTTTTGCGGAGAGCCAGAGAAGCTAATATTGGGTTAGTGTTCCTCTCCCTCGAAATAAAATGAAGGTACTCGTATAGGTTAACTCCCAAACGAGTGCCTGAGAAGCAGAAACTGTTGAAATGTTGAGAAGAAAGCCGACCAAGATCGAAGTCCAAATCGAAGACAAAGAGGAACTCGAGGAAGCCTCCAAACGCCCCAATCCTACCACCACCGCCCCCCCCACCGGCGCCGCCACCCTCCTTCACCAACTCGACCGCCGTGCCAAAGACTCCTCCATCCCCCACCGCCTCGGTCTCCCCTCCCAATAAAAATTGCATAAATCCTCCTCGCGTTTATAGCTTATATATATATACTGCTCGTCATCTTCTTGTAATTTTTTTTCATTTTTCTTTTTCTATTTTTCTTTTGGGGTTACTGTAATCGGAGAAGTGACTGATTCATGGAGGTGGAGGTTAAGCTACGGCTTCCAGACGCGGAGGCCCACCGTAGGGTCACTGACGTTTTGGGCCCATTCCTTGTCAGCACCCACCGCCAGGAGAACCGCTTCTTCGACGGCTCGGCCGGCGAGCTCTCGGCGCGTCGAGCTGTCCTCCGCCTCCGTTTCTCTGACAATCAACCGCGCTGCCTGGTCACTCTCAAAGCCAAAGCCGTTCTCGTCGACGGCGTGAGCCGTGTGGAGGAGGATGAGGAGGAGCTGGACCCGTCGATAGGGCGCGATTGTGAGACGGAGCCGGGGAAGCTGAACGCAGTAGAGTCCAGGGTGTTGGGGAGGGTGAGGGAGGAGTTTGGGGCGCTAGGGTTTGTGGGGCTGGGAGGGTTTGCGAATGTAAGGCGCGTGTACGAGTGGAAAGGACTGAAATTGGAGGTGGACGAGACTGAGTTTGGGTTTGGGACTCAGTATGAGATTGAGTGTGAGAGCTCTAGTCCTGAGGACGCCAAGCAGTTGCTCGATGAGTTTCTTAAGGACAATGGCATCCCCTATTCCTACTCGGAGAAATCCAAATTCGCCATTTTTCGCTCCGGAAAGATGCCGTAGTGAGTGATTTTCCTTTTTTATCTTTTTTTTTTTTCAAAAAAATAAAAATCTCCCTGTTTGGTGCTGGTTTATGTTCGTGTGATGTTTGATGTAAGATTCAATGTGCAGAATAAGATTTTTGTTCCCGCTCAATTATTTATTGGTATTTGTTCACTTGCATTTGGATGGATAATTTTCGTAGGTTTCTGTTTGATGGTTAGGTTGGTTTAGGATTCATGTGATTTATTCAGGTCCTGTGGTTCTTTCTTACTGAAACGTATCTGAGTCGGGATTGAGAACCAAACAATTCTACTTTTAGTCTGGAATTAAACAAAAGTATCTCGTATGTGAGAACCAATCAGAGGGCTTTTGGATTTCTTCTACATCACCAGTTCCAGTTTGAGGGTGACTTTAATTTGCAGAATTATCTGTGTATATGATCCCATAGTTATCTTGAAGGTGAAGAGTAAGAATGATAATGGCAAGGTTCTATGTTTTTCTAAATCATATTTTTGTTTATATGACATACTCAACTGACTCTATTTTGCATAACTTCATTATCATTTATTTTTGCTGCATGGCTAGTCTGAGGCGCATTAAAGAATATTGATATAGCTAGCATAAAAATGTTGTTAGATCTGTAAATATGGACAACATAAACCACTTAGCTGAGATTAAGAGTTAGTTGAGTTTAATTGCATAAAACATGCCAAATAAACTGACTGATTTTCTTTTCTGTAATGTGTCTTCATTTGGAACCTTGAGTGACCTACGTGGACCTTTGTTTGTAAAGTTCCATCCTGTTTATATTAGTTGATTCCCATTTGCCTTTGTAATGCAATCAGGATGTTATTTGTTTGGCTACAGATTATGTCAGAATAGACAAGCAGAGTCAACTTTCCTTTTATGTGATAACAGCAAGGCCTAAAAAATATTATGTTTGCATTCATGTTAATTAATTTTTATGAACACAAATGGATGAATTCCTGATTTAAATTCTGATCTTAGGAGAAACTCTTCACTATAGCTTTGGAGCTGACTTGTATTCTCCATTCTGGAAACTGTGCCTGCATCACTTTAGCAAGATTTTGACAATAACTATTCAATGGTTTCAACTGCTATAGCTTTTCAACCACCGTTTTTCTTGTTTATGTTTTTCTCTTTTATGTTTTCTGGTCCTCGCCTTGGGAATGTTGACACCACAACACGTTATAGCTTATTTTTGTTTATTGAATCTTCCCTAAAGGTGTATCAAAGCCTTGGGTCTTGAATACTGCCTTATTATGCAAGAAATCTAGCAGAACCCAGGCAGTAGTTTACAACAGGATACCCTACTATGTTTACAAGGATTGTCTTTTTGAACTAAGTCATCTGCTCCTCTTTCTTTTATAAAATCCGATTTGACTGAAATGGAAATGAGGAGGTTGGGGGTGTTTGCTTGTATTGTACTTTTGTTTTTACTGCGGGGAAAGAGAAGGCCAACAGACTCGACAATATCTCCAAGTGATCGATTACTTTTGTAGTGGAAACTGGTCTTCCACGATTGAGACTCAAGTTTGCAATATTAATCGGAAAGCTGATGTTTCTTCCGTTTTCTGATTGCTGCTGTGGGCTAGATCTATCCCTTGCATCTGTAGTTCTTGCTTTTAAAATGTTGGATTGGCTTGGCTGAGTTTAGTTCTACTGTTATTTTGCAGGTTGTCAGAGATAACGACCATCAATGCCGTGTAGTATGGAAGATGTCATGGGGATGCTGTGAGGATAAGTTACCTTTCCATATCAAGCATCCTACCCCAAATCTGGTGTTCCCATTTTGAGTTTGTAATAAGGCCATATTTTATAAGCCTAGCTACCAAATTTACCAACTTTCTTTGTTTGATTGATTTTCTTTTATTGGTCTTTTTGCTGTTATTTTGGTTGTGGAAGGATTCACTGTCCAAGGCTGTCAATTCATCTATCTGATCATGTTGGCTGTCATTCTACTTTTACTTCTTTCTCCCTTTTTCTTGAGATGTTGAACAGGTCACTTTGTTAGATTGTGAGATGATGTAAAATTTCACAAATTGAAAAAGAAAAAGAAAATATGAAAGGTTCGCCGAAACTGCAGACATCCTAGTGCACCTTGAAATGTAAAGAAATGTTCAGGAAAAAAGACCAGATAGCAGGGGATGGTAGAGAATCACCTTAATTAGGTTACATTACTATAAGTGATGCTTATACGAATCATCATAGTTCCTACCGTAAGACTCAATGGTTGCTAGTTTATGTGCAGAAAGTTGTTGTAATCTTCATAATTGAATGAATCGTTGATTTATGTAATTTGCTGCTAGGCCTACAAACTGTCTACTTCCTGCAAATTCTTTGAAAAGCTTGCGTTGTTTGTGGAGATAGTACTTTGAGACCGTCGAAGTATCTTTTGCACTGAATTAAGAGTCTCATCTGCAAGCATTTGCTTGGCCCGACCAGCTGCAGCAAATCGTCATGGCTCAACATACTCCAGGCAAGGGCAATATATTAACTCTAAAAATTGTATTTGCTCGCAAAGAGCGAGAATGATCGTTTGTTAAAATTAGAGATACTTAGGATCTACCTACTGAAACAGGTTTGTTGGTATATCCTTCCGAAAAGGAACTCTTAAATCAGCTTTCTCCCAGGGCAGATCGGTGCAACTGAGCACCATTCCAGTAGCTCTATAATACCTGCTCATCCAGAGTAGCACAAGGAGAAAGATAATATCACTAATTATACACGAGAGCAATTACTTCCACAAGAAAGAAAAATGTTTATAGCACTAGCACTAGCAGTAGCACTGGCACTAGCACTGGTACTAGTACTGATAATAACAACGATCAGTAACATAATCAAGACAAATGCTACCCTACGCACTAGACTGGTAAATCCTACCCTACGCACTAAAGAGATGGAAAGCTGAGTTTTTCTTCCCTTCATAACCCGGGCTCCTGAAAATGACAAAGCAAAAGGATTGCTCAAATTCTCACTTCCTCTTCTTTGAAGGTGGCTGCCAAGCCTCTTCTTCCCCATCCTCATTGTCATCTTCATCATCACCATCATTGTCATCACTATCATCATCATCATCATCACTACCTCCATCCCCATTGGCTTTAAGATCATCCTTAGCATCTCCTTCATTCTCTCCTTCACTTAAGAAGTCCTCACCACCTGCATCATCCTCCTGACCATTACCATTAGCATCATCATCATCATCATCATCATCATCATCATCATCATCATCATCATCATCTTCCTCATCGTCATCATCCTCAATGTCACTAGTATCTTTGTTCTCTGATTTAAGATGTTGCCTTCTCTAAAGTTCCTCCAAAGGAAACTTGCATTAAGAAGAAATCCACATCTACTTCGATGAATTTTCCCACAGAAGTCAATATTGAAAGTAGATGAGCCAAAGAAGATCAACTTACGGTTTACCCGTTGCAGTCAATTTTAGTGATGTACTTAGCAATCCTGTCTGAAAAATCTTAGGTAGTGTTGGTAACAGAGACTAGAAAGATGCATGCCCAAACAAACAAATAACACAGCATTTCATTCATGTCATCCACAAAACAGCTTATAAAGAGAACAAGAACTTTTATATATGTTTCCTTTTTCGGTGTTCGATGAATGACAATACATTAGAAATTGTGTCATTCATCAGAAATTGAGACCAATACAAGGGGGGCAGTGTAACAAACCCAACCATTAAGCCAAAAGGCCTAAGCCTATTGGCATATGGTGGGCTCAATTACCTTTAGGACCGTAACATTCCACCACGCTTCCTGAATCCGACGTCTTTGGCAGTTGCACTCCGCGGCTCCACTAGGCGGGAAACTCCGCGGCTCCATTAGCTCAGTTGCTAGAAGCTGTTGGGGCCTTCTTTCTCCTCATACTCCCTTATACCGACCAACGAGCTTCTCACAGTCAAGCCCCCATGTCCTTAACGAGCTACACATAACCAAGAGCACCTACTAGGATTTAAACTCAGGATGTGGGGTTTGGCTCTGATACCAAATTTAATGAACCCAACCATTGAGCCAAAAGGCCTAAGCATGTTGGCATGGTGAGCTCAATTACCTTTAGGACTGTAACAGGCAGCAAACTAATAACAAGACTTCATTGAGGGTGTTGTCGAAACAAAATAACTAATAACAATTGACAGGCTAGCAACATACAAAAGGAACAAAACAACTCCTAAGTACAGAGAATAGAAAGTAAATTTTATAATAAATCAACAAACTAGAAGTCATGTTTTATCATATAATTGCCCAAAAAAGCTATGTATGGAGGTACCTACTCATTTGTGATGTTAGAGTGAGGAAAGAGACGTATTGATCAAAGAACAAAGCACCTGATGCTCTATCCAACTAAAAACAAAATACAATGAGGCCTATGAAGCAATTGCACATGAAAAATTGTAACCATCAGCATATATTTTACCCACAGAATGTTTAACTGTGGTTGCTATCGACAAAAACTGGGTAGTATAAGAACATAATTCTCCATCACCAAAAAGAAACATAATGCATTAAGCAAAAGGTAGGCAAAAAAATGTACAAAACCTCATAGTCCAAGGTCTCTTCAGTTACTAAAGAATTAGATCACAAACAATTCTGGCAGTTCCTTTAAAGCCAGAACAAAATTTTTTTTATAAAAAAAATGGGTATCCGATAATGAGAACTAGAATTTCTACACAAACCCTTATTTAGAACAAAAAGAGAGGTGCCTCAAAACATTAGTCAAAACAACCCCAAGGACTAGAGCACATCCTTTTGTTCATGAAGACACCCAATGCATGCTTTAATAATGACCGCAAGAACTAAAACTACTAGAAAGGCTTGCTCCACCCCGTAAGAAAACAAAGGGGCACAGAAAAGAAGGAACCAAAAAAGTCAAAATGAAAAACCTTGGCATGACAAAAGAACCCTTAAGCTCCGAGACCAAATTAATCATTATTTAAAGTATTTAGGAAACTTAAAAGCATAATAGAACACCAAATTTACAATATGCAACAATATTTTGTCTTGAGAAGAAAGTAAACAAAAAGAGAAAGAAACCAATCAATAAGTTTGAAAAAAGTAGGTTGAGAAAAGCTTTACCGCCCTAAGAAGACAAGCAAGATACTTTCTAGCAGTAAGAAGAGTCTCCACCACAATGGCTCCCAGAATAGAGCGCACCCACGTGGTTTCCTCAATAGAGCTCAGGCTCCCTACTGCCATTGCCCCTCATATGTGAGAAAGAAATAAGGGAAGTGTTAAAGTTGGTTGTTGTCCCATATCGAATCTGGTTGCCTAAGTCTACAGCCTTATATATGGGTCCCTCCTCTTACCTCCTAAGGCGTCTTTTAGGGGTAGTATATAGAAGGCCCATTTAATCTAGTATTGAAGCTAGGTTTTGATCTTGGGACTTGTTAGGTTATGGGTTTGCCAAGGTTTGGTCATCCTCATGCCTCGTAGTTGGTTTCAAGTCTACTTGCAATGCTTCTGTCAGCATGCAAGTGAGAGGGAGTGTTAAAGTTGGTCGCCATCTCATATTGGATCTAGTTGCCTAAATCTATGGTCTTATATATGGGTCCTTCCTCCTACCTCCTAAGGCGTCTTTTGAGGTATGGAAGGCCCATTTTATTTGATACTAGATTAACAGGAAGAGAGAGAGAGAGATACATTTGAAAAGCTCAGGAATAGTGAATAAGACATTTGTCTCTATGGGATTTCCAATAGGCTTTACAACTGATAGTCCCAATTCAGAAATTAGATGCATGCCATTTGAATCTCAAAGGATCTCAATCCCAAGAAAATACTTGAGTTATCCTAAATCCTTGATTCGAAATGTAGAATGAAGATAGGCTTGTAAAGCCTCAATTTCTTATGTGTCATTAATGGTAATTAAGATGTCATCTACATATATAAGTACTAAAACAATATTACCATCTTTTCCTTTAGTGAAAAGAGAATACTTGTACAGTGATTGTTGATAACCAGTAGATAATAAAGTTTCTATAAACTTCTCATTCCACTGTCGTGAAACTTTCTTTAACCCATACAAAGATTTTTTCAACCAACATACTTTGGACCACCTTCAAAAGGACTCCCAAGTGGTGGTTTCATTTATACTTCATTATCTAAGTCTCCCTGTAGAAATGCATTATGGACATCCATTTGTCGAATAGTCCATTTATGTTGTTAAGCAATAGATAATGCATTTCTAATTGTCATAGATTTTACTGTAAGAGAGAAAATCTCATGATAATTGATGCATTTTGTTTAACTATAACCTTTCACTACTAGACGAGCCTTAAAGTGCTCAATACTCTAATCAACATGATACTTAATCTTGTATATCCATTTACATCCTATGGGTTTTTTTCGTGGTGGTAGGTCTACCAGTTCCCATGGTCCATTTGATTCTAATGCTTTCATTTCCTGATCCATGGTATCTCGCCATCTAGAATCCTTAACTGCCTCATAGTAGAACAAGGGTTCTATCTTAGGTGAAATGACTGCTATGGAGTGTTGATGTGGAATGGGTAAATGTGTATAAGATACATAGTCAAATATGGGGTATTGTATGGTTGAACTAATATTGTTGGAAATATAATCTTAAGTCCATATGGGTGGCCTAGAAATTCTAGTAGATTGTCTAGGAAGTGGTGAAGGAACTATGAGATCATGCATGGTTAGTGAGAAAGGATCATCCTCTGTCTTATCATAAGTGAAAACAAGAGGTGATGTAGAAGAAAGATCTAGAATCTCCAAGGTAGAATCATTGGGTTGGTTATGATATATTGGAAGTGGTAATATATGGTGTAGTATGAATGGTTGTATCAAGAATGGAATTTGATTGGGTAGGAAAGATTACCTAAGCATCTAAATTAGGATTAACTCTGATAACTTGTTGTGCAGGCTCTTCATCTCAAGATGACATCATAGAGAATTCTGAAGAACGGAACCTAGTCTTTATGTTTGTAAAAGAGAAAACATTTTCATGAAAATGAACATCATGGCTCACAAAAAATTTCTTTCTTTCAATGTCATAGAGTTTATACCCTTTTGCCCAAAAAGGTATCCTATGAAAATATTAGGAATAGCTCAAGGGGCAAATTTGTCTTTATGCCCCACCACTAAAGCATAGAAAAGACAACCGAAGACTTGAAGTCTAGAAAGGTCAGGAGTTTTCCCATGAATCATTTTATAAGAAGATTTCTCATGTAAGACTGAAGAAGGAATGCGATTGATAATGTGTGTGACAGTGAGTATACACTCATCCCAAAAACATATAGGCATGTAACTTTGAAATTTTAATGCCCGTACAAGATTTAATAAGTGACGATATTTACATTCCACCACACCATTCTGTTATAGGGTATATACACATGAACTTTCATGCATTATACCCTGGGATGAAAATAATGTGTCACATGAGAAATTAAAGAAATCAGTTGCATTATCAAAATGAATGATTTTAATTCCAATGCTGAAATGATTTTGAATTATGTTAAAGAAACGTTCCAAATGTGATATTGTTTTAGTCTTATGTTTCATGAAGAAAGTTCAAGTCTCTTGTGAAAAATCATCAACAATGGTTAGAAAATATTTCAAACCATCATAATTTGGGGCATGATATGATTCCCAAATGTCCACATGGATTAAATCAAAAAGATGTTTGACATTCTTAGTGCGAATAGTGAATGGATCACATGTTTTTTTAGCAAGAGGGCAAACTGAGCAATGAAAATTAGAAGATGGAAAATCTTTGAAATCATTCAAAAATTTAAATTCAGATAAAGATATGTGACCAAGTCTCAAATTCCATAAATGAAAATTAAGGTCATTACATGCTGAAGTAATTTAAAGGGTCGGTGCAATATCGAAAAATTTGCTAACATGTTTATTCCTAGGGTACAAGAAAAAATAAAGTCCATGTCACATTCTACCAATTCCTTTGACGTTACTTGTCGAGAGGTCTTGAAACACACACAAATCAACATAGAAAACCACTAAACAGTTATTCTCGGCAATAAATTTAGCTACAAACAACAAATTATATTTGAAATCATGAGAATAAAGAATGGTATGTAATTTTAAACTATTAGCTAGGGTTATGGAACTAATGTAGGTGGCTTGGGTTAGTTCCCCATTTGGCAGTTTAACATATTTAGACTTAGACATGCATTTAACAAGAAGTTCTAAGCAATTAAAATCAGGCAGTAATATGATCACTAGTCCCACTATCTATAATCCAAATATAAGAAAAATATTTTGGAATACTTGTTCCATTAGCATGAGAGATTCTACCATAGTCTTCCTTGATCAGATGGATAATGCACTCATACTACTCTAGTGTAAAAGTGCAATGACTAGGCTTAACAATGGCCAAATTGATAGTAGAATTACTAGTAAAATTCTTATAACCCAGAGGATAGTCATTAAGCTTATAATAAGCTTCCTTTTTATGTCCAAAAAGTTAACAATGCTCACATTAAGGGTCTTTAAGACGATAACAACTTTCCTTGGGTGTCCTTTGTGTCCACAATGCTCACATTTTGGCTTACTAGAGATCCTAGACGACACATCATTTTGCCTTGCTTCGAGCGAAAATGATTGTATATATTTTTCTTCATTTTGTTTTCCTTCCTCATAAAACTCTTAATAAAGAATGGAGAAAGCATACCAATAGAATATTCAATCAACATTGGCTTGTATCCAATCTTGGTGCAAACCATTCGAGCTCTATCCTCATTGAGAACTTTGAAGCTCCAAATCTACTTTTTCCATTTCTTTTCTTGATTCACCCAATTTTGAACTTGATTTTGAATTTCAACCGAAGTTTTCCTTTTCTTGAACTATTGCCTTCATAATTCATGATTTTGCTCCAGGAATCTTGCTTAATACTCCTTTAGAATCTAATTTTCCTTGTATAAAAACTTTAGCCATTTTCCATCTTTATTCACTTTGCTCGAAGATTGTTTCATAATGGAAGAGAGAAGCCTCCTTCAAAATGGTGTGTTTAAGGCCTTTTTAGTGACATGGTGCGTTTTAGGCTTCATTTCAGTCGTGAGTTACGGATCACAAGTTACAGCAAGTCACTACATAGGTCAACCTCCATCTTTAGGCTTTCAAAGATTCCTTAATGGATTGTTGGAAATGACCATCTTCTCTGATCGACAGGATGCTCCATGACATTCCATGGATTGGATTTCGACTAGGTTGCACAAGATCTTCTAGGTTGTGAATATGGGTTGTGAATCTGCATCATGGGTCTACATTCTCTCATCAAAACAATGATTTCCAGTCTTGCAGTGGGTGGATTTTGATAAAGCTTGGCGCCCAAGCATTGCATTGTGTGGGCATGAGCAGGTTGCAAAGCAAGTCATCAAGCAGCGCATAATTAGCGCAGCATGTATCATAGGTTGTTTGTCCAAGCTCGGTCACACGAGCCTTGTTGTGAACTAGGCCATCCTCATCCATGAGTAGCTTAGGTTGGCCTCGTCGCATGTACTGTGAGGGCTTTGCACACGCGGGTTGAATCTAAAAGGTGTTGGCCGAGGCTTGTGTCGTGCCTCCATTTGCCTTTTGTGTTGCTAGGTTTAGAGTCTACTAGATGTAATCCAAGCTACATAGTATGCCTTAACAAGTAATATCCATCTAAAAATTACAAGAATGATATCCAATTTGAAATATTATAATTTCTCATATCAAATTTCCTACTTCTCTATAACATCTGGCACATTTTGTCCATTCTCCACAAATGATGCCATGTGTGAACAATTGGCACTATTGCAACCTAGGTATGTCTATCCCTTCTAGTTTCTATTGGGCATTACTACAAGAAGAGTAGAGAACACAAAAATGGTAAAAATTCAAGGGAAGTAAGCATTATCTTTTATACTCAATCATTTGTTAAAAAATAATATAATATAGATGGACAAGTATCTTATATCTCACTTTGAAAAACTACTAATACAATCACTCTTATTTTTTTGAAACTATTGTCTGTGAACCTTAGCAAAATTTCCACTATTTACTCCACATGCTTATACAATCTTGTTAACAATACTGGTCTCCCTTACAATTCTTAACTAAAAAAAATTATGACCAGTCCAACCATCTAAGGTCAAGTTTTTAGCACATTTTCTGGGTGGGTCTATGAAACACTTTTATCTACTGTTCTTTTTTGTCAAATATTCAAGGGGGTTTACACCCTTATCAATTCTATTTCTTTAAGTATGTCAAGCTACTAGTTACCTTTATAAAGTCTTCAAAACAAACTAACTAGCAACTTTCTTTGTGAAACCAATTTTTTGTGTTGTTTAGTCACATAACTTTCTTTGGTAGTTTGTTAATTTTTCAAATTCTCCATATTGTCAAATTGAACCTTTACTGGAATATGATTTCTGAATTCATATTTTTTAATCTCATATTGGTTCTAGTTATGATGATGTATTTTCAATGATTAAAAAGCACTTCTCAAGCAAATTAGTTTACAATCGTTGAGCCCACTCAAATTACCCTCAAGTCTAGTACTAATAAGATCCAAGAAAGTAATGTATTCATGGGTTATCTGGGCCTAAATGACTTCCATCTTACCTTTAGCATAGCCTTACATTACAAGCTTATGAAAGTCCTATTGATTCTTGGTTAGATGATTGGCTTACATTAGTGGAGAGAGGAATGAAAAGCAAACCTATAAGATTTGGTTAAAGATTTTAAGAGGTTGCATATTAATGTGGATCTATTTGGAATGTATGCAATTGAGAAAAAATGCGGATTTACACACACACACGTGGTTGACATAGTTAAAAGTTTATCTTACCTTATAAATTAATTGCAATGTTTGGATGAAAGTTATGTTTTTCTTTGAATTGTTAAGTTGACAATCATTGGAGAATATCATGTAAGGAGTGGTTGTTACTATGTGTTGTTTAAGTTCTTTTGCTCATCCTCGAGCAAAATGTTAAGTTTGGGGGTATTGTTTAGGAGAACATCATGGAGTGATTGGTGGTGTTAGGAGAATATGTTGTTTAGTACTTTTTGTGTATAATTTTGTTTTTTATGTTGTCATAATGTGTTGTTTAGAGCTTTTGCTTGAGGACGAGCAAAATATTAAGTTTAGGGGTATTGATAACTCTATATTTAAAAGAGTTATTATTATTATTATTTAGGTAATGTTTAATATAGTTTTTATGAAATTATATTTTTATTTATTTATATTTATGTATATTTTGTTACTTCATGCACCAAACCCAAAATAGAAGAAATAGAAGAAAAAGGAGAAGAAAACCATGGAAAAAAGAATAGAAAAGAAAACAAGTGTATGCATGTGGAACCCATGTGAGGAAAGAGGAGACAAAGAACCAAACCGGCTGAATTGTGAAAAGAAAGAAGGAAAAGAGAAGGAAACACGTGGGACCCGTGAGGCTATTATGTGTAGTTGGTCGTGAATTGTCGGTGGGAAGCGGGTGAGAAACCATAAAAAAGGAAAGAGAGGATTGGACCGAACGGACAACAGCATATGGCTTTGTCCCTCGCTAGAACGTCAAAGTCCATGCGTGACAGCACAGGACCCTGAGAACGCGCAACGATCATGCGAACGCAGATTGTTCGCACGTTCTTTTCCAACGAAGGAAAGCACGATACTGAGAGTTTTTTTACCATCAAAGTTGCATTTTTTTCAGCGAGTTTAGGGCATTTTTTAGTGAAGAAGGAGCGAATTTACAATCTTGGCATGATTTCCGGCAATTCTGTAGCAGTTCAGTGTAGTTTTTGGCGATTTTCCGGGGAAGAAGGGTGAACACCGTCTGAACCTTTTCCGTTAGATCTACACATATTTGGAGTGGATTTGAAGGATTTCTCAGCAGATTGGCACTCTAGATGTCCTCTTCAGCATTTTTTGAAAGTTTCTATGAAGACCGGCAACAGATGGCGGCGGTGCATGTCACCGGTGCATGTGTTCCTCATTTCATCCCATTTTTCAGACAGAACCTCCTCTACCCCCTGATGTGTAGATTTGTACAACCTTTTTGTGATTTGAAGACATTTTGGTGAGAGCTTTAATGTTTTCAATTTACAAAATTTTTTGTTTACGTTTTTGCACTGATTTAATTTGTGTAAATATGTTGTTTTAGTTTAATTTGTTAGAGCTACGATGTAACTTGATTATGATGTAGGAATGTTATGATTATTTATATTTTGTGAGATATTTTATGAATGTGAAGTTGTATATTATGGAGTTTAATGCTTTCAGGTGATTAGCTACCAATTAAATGATCTGATTTACATGTTTGAGATCGACAGGAGATAACATGTAGTCTCTTCTTGTAATATGCAACCATAGATTAATATGGATAGACATATGCCATATGATTTGTGTGGCTTTAGGTGTAAACTGGAATATTCACAAATCGTAATGCATTTAGTTCACTTAATTCATGGGTAGAAATATAGTGAGTTAATGAGCTAAGTAGGTTCGCTATACCTAAACATAGGATAGTGAATAAATTAGGAAATTTCATCATTACATGAGTAGAATTAATCTTGCTAGCATGAATGATCTACATTCATATCTAGTAATTAGGTGAAATCTGACTCTCTAGCATATTTTGTTAATCAAGTTTAGGTTAAATTTAGTTCTTTAGTCTATGTTTTATAATCTTGATTTGGTAGATAAACTTTAGACTTTATTCACCGTTAGTAATTAGTTAGTTTGGTAAACACCAGTCTTCGTGGGATGATATCTTTACTCATCATTATATTACTTGTTCAACATGTACACTTGCATGTAGAATTTCACTAAACAGAAGGACCATTCTTGGTACATGTGTATGGATTATCTTGCGCTTAACCAAAAAACTATCAAGGATAAGTTTTCAATCCCTACTATTGATGAACTTTTGGACGAACTACATGTTGAAATGGTGTTCTCCAAGCTAGATCTTCGTTTCGGCTACCATCAAATCTGCATGAATCCTCATGATGTTCATAAAAATGCTTTTCAGACTCATCATGCCCACTTCAAATTTTTGGTTATGCCTTTTGGCTTAACTAATACCCCTTCTACATTTCAAGCCACCATGAACACAATATTTCAACCTTTCCTTTGAAAATTCATGCTTGTTTTTTTTATGATATTTTAATCTATATTGTTAACTGGGAAGCTCATTTGCATCACTTACAGTTGACTTTTGACACATTGTGGCAACATCACATGTTTGTTAAGTTGTCCAAGTGTTCCTTCAGTCAACCTAAAATTCATTTCCTCGGCCACATCATGAGTCAGGTTGGCCTAGACATGGAAGAGGATAAAATCAAAGCATTTTACCTTGGCCAAGACCCTCAACTGTGAAAGCTCTTCGTGGCTTTTTAGGCCTTTCCTGTTACTACCATTGATTTATCCATCATTATGACCTCATTGCCATCCTCTCATTGATCTTTTAAAGAAGGATGGCTTCCATTGGAATGATGCTACCAATGTAGCCTTTCTTCAGCTCAAATCAGCCATCACAATAGCTCCATTGCTTGCCTTTCTAGACTTCAGTAACCCTTTGTGGTTGAATGTGATTCTTTTAGCATTGGAATTGGTGGTGTTCTTTCTTAAGACAAACATCATATTGCCTTCTTTAGTCACCCATTAAGCAAACGGCACCAACTCCTTTCCACTTATGAATAAGAAATGTCAACCTTAGTTCTCACCATCTAGAAATGGCGCCATTATCTTCTGGGAAGATGTTTTATTGTGCATATTCATCACCACAATTTAAAGTAACTCTAGGACCAACGTATGTCCAGTCCTACATAACAAAAAGCTTTGGCTAAACTCATAGGCTATGATTTCGTTATTGAATATCACCTTAGGAAAAAGAACACCGTTGCTAATGCTTTGTCATGATGTGATGAACTTTGTTTCACTACACCCCTCCTTTCACCTTTTCCAATCTATGATTGCCTTCCACTTGTTGTATTGAGATACCCCTTCCCACTACACTTGTTGGCCCTACTTCCTCATCATTTCACATGTCCCCTCCTTTCCACCTTTCCCTCCCCATATGTTCCCACACCAAGCCCCCCTCCAATCCACCTTCTCCAATGCTTCCATGTTCACTCCCTCCTACCTATCTTACCACCTCCCTTCCTTACACCCTTCCACCTATTTCACCTTCTCCCATTTTGGCCTCCATGGACATGTTTTCCATTTCCACCTCTATCCTTGCATAGCTTCAACCCATTTGACAGGAGGTGGCCACCAACCCAGAACTACAACTTTTGGTCCAACATATCAAAACTGACGAGGCAGTGGGCCCATGGGCGTATCGTGATGGTCTCCTTTTCTTTAAACACCACATATATCTCCTTCGTGCCTCCCCTCTCCTCTAGGTTATCATTGGCGAGTTCCATCATGGGACCCATGAAGGCTATCTCAAAGCGGTTTAATGCATTCATGAAGTTTTTTATTGGTCAAAGATGCGACCTGATACCAAGCACTTTGTCCAAAGTTATGTTACTTGCCAACGTAACAAAAGTGAACATCTTTCTTCGCCTAGTCTCCTTCAGCCTCTTCTGATCCCTGCCCAAGTTTGGACTGACTTATGTATGGACTTCATCGATGGCCTTCCACTTTCCCATGGTAGAAACACTATCTTGGTTGTCATTGATTGTTTTTCCAAGTATGACCTTTTTTTTTTACTTTAAGCCATCCTTACTCAACACCTACCATTGCTTATCTTTTCTTTACGGAAATTTTCAAACATTATGGTATGCCTTAAAGCATTGTTTGTGATCGGGGTCCAACCTTCACTAATGTGTTCTGGTGAGAACTATTTTGATTACAGGGTGTTAGTTTTAAGTTTTCCTCAACCTATCATCCTCAGTTGGATAGCCAAACCAAAGTCCTCAATTGTTCTCTTGAGATGTACCTTCATTGTTTTGTTAGGGAGAAACCCAAGGAATGGTTTAAGTGGTTGGCTTTGTGCGAATATTGTTATAACACCAGTTGGCATAGTGGCCTCAAAACTTGTCCATATGAAATCATTTACGGCAAAAAGCCACCCACACTACTTTCTTATATCTCTAGCTCTTCCCCTGTGGCTTCTGTGGATATGACCCTGCAACAATGTGATGACATGCTTAAACTCATCCATTCTCGCCTCTTGGAAGCCCACCACCGCATGAAACGACAATATGACTCCAAGCACTAGGATGTCCAGTTCCAAGTTGGTGATAGTGACTTTCTATGTCCTCAACCATATCGCCAAATGTTGGTTGCCTTTCATCATGCTTTCAAACTTCTCCCTGTTTTTATGGGCCTTTTGAGATTGTTGAAAAGATCAAATATGTGGCTTACCACTTCCAGCTTCACCTCACCTTCAAAATTCACCTTGTTTTTCACATGTCTTGCCTAAAACAATTTCTCGGAGAGGCCATTGAAGTGCAATCTAACCTCCCCTATGAACTGGACAACGACACATTAACTACCACTTCTCAAGTTGTCCTTGAATCTCGCTAGGAGAAAAATCATGTTCAAGTACTTATTCACTACATGGCTTAGCTCCAGTAAATGTGACATGGGAGGATGTGTCTGTCATTGACCACCAATTCCCCGACTTTGACCTTTGGGACAAGGTCTGACTTAAAGGGGGAGAGTTTATACTGTTAGGTTTTATGGCTATCCAAGAAGGGGGGGGGGGGGGTTGAATTGGATATTTAGAAAATGAGCTAATTTAAATAATTCTTCTTTTTGATTTCTTGCTTAGCAATCACAATACGGTTAACTATCACAATAATATCAAAGCATAAGAATATAAATCAAAACAGAAAAATCACACTCAAGAATTTCATGGTGGTTCGGCACTTTTCACCATTTCCACCCTCTTCTCCTTCAACTTAAACCAAGTTGAAGTATGCTTTAATTCAAAACTAGGAGAGCACCTCTCCTTCACCCCACAACTCCTCAAAAGGAGTTATACAACTCACTGTTACAGAGTTAGGTTTATACAAACCTTAATACATCAAGCTAATACCTCAAATATATGATCTAGGTGAGAATTTAAGCTTATCAGAGAGCTAATCGAATGTATACAGAATTAATTCAAGCTCTAATCATAAAATTCTCAAAATTCACAAATCTAGGGTTTCGGATTTACAATGATCTTTATGTGCAAATAATGTTTTAGATAATCTAGCACATACAATGATTAATCTATCAGATGGTATTCACAAGATAACGAATTTAAGAATTATCACTGAAGATTTTCTTTTTCTTCAAAGATTGAAGAACACAGCAACAAGAACAAATCAATGAAAGCTTCAATCTCTTTTGATCAAATCAGTAGGTATATCGATCAGCAAGCACAAATACTCATCCGAAGCTCCCTTTTATAGCAGATATTCAAACCTTGAACATGTTAGGGTTTTGGTTCAAACCTTTTTGAATTTCTTCCGTTGAGATTTGATATACACGACGTCACATAGTTGCAGATCGTGATTTTTCCAGCAAAATAGTCATTCTGACATTCAGTCGCCTCATCATTCTTTCCGTTGGAGTCAGCGTCATGAGAGAGATCAAGAGGAGGAAGGTGGCTTTAGTCGAGTGTGCGGCTAGGGCTTCAGACAAGTTCAATCATAAGAGCTTAAGCTCTTATCTGCTCAAGATGCTGCTGTTTTGTTTAAGTGAAAGGCGTTGGGCTTCAACTTCACGGGCTCTAGCCTCGCTTCTCACAGGCTCTAGCCTCACTTCTCATGGGCCTTAACTTCATGGGCTCTAAATATATATATATATGTTTCACGTGCCCGTGTATATAGATATATGGTCGGTCCAATGAAGATGTGTAATCCAATGTAACAAGCCTTTGCTCTTCAAATGTACCTATAAGCACACCAATTCCAAGTATCAAATTTCTTTAATATAAACAATAATATGAATTAAGCTACTAATTAAAATATGCATAGAATAAATCAAATTGACTTCATATTTGATGTTTGATAATAAAACGTAGGAACCCGACTACTTTATAATATCATTAATTGTATTATAATTTGCACACCTTTTACTTCCTTTGATTTTTAATATGTGCACACAATTTCATATATTCAACATAAATTCAAATATATATATTCAATCATAACAAAAATTTTCTCAATCAAAACATACAAACACGTGATTTCCAACAAAGACCACCCATTAGCCGTCCTTTTCCCGGTCTTACACCCAGGTTCTTAACACCTTCAAAAGTACTTGATTGTTTCATAGATCCATTAGATTTTCTCCATTTGTTTAACTGCATTTGCACTAACAAAGAAGAGCTTGCAGGTCTTCTTTTGCCAAGGCTACTCAAAAGTTCCACTTTATTTTTTCTTTTTCCATATCTAGTTCAGCTTTTGCTTAAAACCAGAAACATAGGTTTTCCTTCCAACAGTCCACGTCATTTATATAAACCAAGTTATCTGTGTATACGTGGTATATATAATACAATTTCTTTCAAAGATATTTAAGCTATGCTCATATGACATCAAACGTATTCGACCATTTTGGATTAATCGAGTGAGGTGAATATGCTCTTTGCGCTCTTATATCGGGTATGGTCGTTAACACTAAAAGTCCATTAAGGGTCTACAAGCCCAAAGGATTTCACATAACAACCATACTATTCAAAGCAAAAGCAAAGAGGCAACTAACAATGATGAGAACGTATCCTAATTCATTTGGCCCTATAATGCGATCTTGTCCAAACGAAACTTTTAATATGAACTCTACTATTGACATTTTCCAAGACAAATTACAGAAAGTTTTTGGAAGACATAATGTTTCTCTCATAAATTATCCCTAAAAAATAATTAAATATTTGATTGTTTTCTCAGAATTCTTTTTTTAAGTATAGATTTTAGCTTATTTAAAAACAAGAAAAGAAAAAGAAAAAGTTAAAAAACTATAACAGTAGCCAATAAGTCCTTTCGTTTGTTGTTTAACAGTAGTGGCCATCTTTAGCAAGACGGACCCATTTACTTATTTAGTGACCGACAATTCAGAACCCTTATTATCTTGATTTGAGAATCGCATTTTTTGCTTGTGAATAGCTATTTACAAAAGCGATAAGGAATCTTTTGAAAGATCTAGTACCTATCGAAAATGAAAAAGGCCGTCACCAACAAAAATGACCACAGAACCATGTAGATACAGGTGAAATTTAGCCCCGCAAGTACAAATCTCGACATCAGATCTTGCAAAGCATATCACTTATTTAGCCAAATCAACAATGACTTAGTAGAGATTCTATTCATAAGGTCTGAAATTGACACTCAATATACATAAATTAGATGTGTACATTATAATATTTAAAAAAGTTGAAAAGAAAATCTTCCCAAGCATCACACCGAGATGCCTTCACAACGCCAGTGAGCTAAACTTGACATAAAGGTTCTGAGCTAAGTTATGTTAAATAAAGGAATCTAGAATCGAGAATTTTGAAAGGGGTAAAAGAACAATAATAAATTGAATTAGAGAATCTATAATCATACGCGTGCATATAATACAAATCATAAATTCAGCTACAAATGGACATGCAGTTGACATTACAAGGCTGCAACAGTGCGTATATTGTTTCGTCCAAGACCAAGACCCAAGCCCAAGGGAACGCCATCAGCTTTAGCCTTTCCATGGTTATTATGGCTGCAATGAGAAGAATGAACATGATTGTGACTGGGTTGGGGACTTTTAGAGTTCACATTGATGACAACATGGCCATTGCCATTAGTTACTTGAGGACGGAGATCCCCAGTTTGTAAGTTAGAATTCCTGGTCATATGCATCATTCCAATCCCCTCAGAATGAGCCGATTCCTCCGTATACTCCACATCTTCATTGTAGCCATTGATCAAGAAGTCCGAACAGTTCTTCCTGACACCATGATCATAGGGGTTTCTGAACCGACCACCTGGACCCCTCAGGTAGCTGTAGCGCAATGCGTTGGCCATTTCATTTGTCGTAATGTTGCGTGATATCTGCATCAAGGAAAGACAGGGCTCAATGCTAACAGTTTACAAAATGGGGGGGTTGACACTCAATATTACTCTGTTTAAGTACAACGCTTTCTACTTTTTTTTTTCACTGGTTAACGCGTTCTACTTCTTGCAGAGTGATTTCATTATATTGAACCAGACAAAATGAGCTATACATCCAGCAAACAGAACTGAAGGCCAATCAAGGAAGGGATTTTCATGGTAATGCTATTCACATTGCAAAACAAGAGGCTCCTTTCTTTGGTGTTGGGTTCATAAGTGGATCTCATGCCTTTCTGTAGCATGTTCATCACCAAGCTACCTCCTTCTAATTGACAAAGTTAATTCAGTAATTGTAAACAAGATGTTCACAATGCTTCAGCCAACAAAAGAATAAGATTGTTAGCAAAAAGGGTCAACAAAATCAAAGGTCTCACTGATTCATCCGTTAATCAACATACCAATCCACTCTCATTTGAGCTGTGCTTCGCAGAAGATTATAAATATTTCTCCAAACCAAAAATCCAAATTATGAACCCACAACACCATTTGCCAAAACCCCACATCTCCCATAATGGAACTAAGAGAACTCCACACCAAACATGAAACAAAACCATCAACACACTCTAAAGGAGAGCACCGATCAAAGAAATGTTAATAGAGAAGATGCAATAGGGAAGCTACAAAACCGTAAATGACTTGAAGTAAAAACAAATTCATTCTTGTTCAATAGTGGACAATGAAAAGTTTACCACAGAGAAGGTTAAAATAGGGGACAAGCCCCATCCAATCAGCATGAAACAGCAAAAAATTCCCTGAAGAAAGGATCACCATTCTAATGATCATCCCAGAAAATAATTCTTTTTTCTTTTCACACCAAACGTTCTAGAAAAGTTGAAGATCAATAGAAGAGAGGTGGAAAACTGCCCAAGAAATGCCACTGGACTTAAAACTTTTAAAATGTTACCTCAAGTGGGAGAAAGAGAAGAGGGGGGGTTGAGAAGAATAGTTGGTGTTTGTTTTAAAAAATGTAAGTTCGGTTTATGACCCTACGCTGGTGGAACTACTAGCCTTTTAACTTAGTCTCATGACTGATAACTGACACACTGATCGGAATGGAACAAACTCTGACTTCGAGATCAGATGGTTCGTATCTTCTCTCTTTTGTTCCTCACCCATAAAGTAACCCAAACTCACATGCTCATGCAATTTATCTAATTTGAGTAATTCATTCGGAATCACTGGATTGTGTTAAGTTGATCAGAAAATAAATAAGTTCAAAGAACATATCAGGAGCTTAATGCATGATCAAATAATTTCAAAACCTTTGTTTAACCAAACCACTTCTCAATCATATTAACTGCTTAAAAAGAATAGCTAAACTCATAATATCATGCTGTTCAAGAGTTGCAAAAGTATCCCAGTATTGGTAAATAAAAAGTGGATCCTATATGCACACCTGAGAAGCTTGTACTACTGTCAAGACTGCCACACCAAAGAAGAGGAAAAACTCCACAATGAGGAACGATATAGCACCAACATGGTGAGTGGCAGCATAGTTGATCCATGCTCCAAAAGAAGATGGAGCAAGTGGATCAGTCAAAAGTCCTGCAGGCATCAAATTGCTTTCTCTGAGCAGATTTGGCCACAAAAGCATTTGGAACAAGGAACATGAAAGGCAAGCTTGAAGTCAAATACTAAAATAAAGACATACTTGTAAGAGTAACTGCACCGGTTATCAACATTGCCAAAACTTCCAGGACAAGGAACACAAAGAAGTCCCATTTGTTTTTCTGGAAACAGAAATCAATAGGTAATAAATCAGCCAAACTTATTTGGTTAGAGCAACAACTACAGCCACAAAAGGCAAAATATTTCCAACAATCAAAAGCACAAGACTAAGATTATTACAAAATCTTTATCATTCTTGTATGTATCAAATTTAGCAGTGAGTTGTGACAGTATTCCAACCCAAGAGATCTCCGTGATAAATCAACCTAACAATTCTTATTGGAAACATCAATTATCATTCTTGACTATTCAAAAAATTTCAGAAAACCGAGAAAAGCCAGAAAAGATATTATAATCACTAAATCTGATGACTTACACCATGAAAACCACTAGTGTCCACATTTTTTTTTTCTTTTTTTAAAAAAGCTGATAATGGAAGGGCAAAGAAAGAACTTCATAACTGGTCATTGTCAAGTACCTTGCCAATACAATTGGATACCCAAGGACAATGATGATCAAATTGTTCAACACAACGATCACAAGTGGAACAATGCTTTGCGCGAAGAGGCCTGACAATCTAATTACAGTGACAAGGGAGATCTTGTTAGGCAATATTCACACTAAACAGTAACTGTCACATGGACTGCACTTGTGAGAGTAAGCCTGCAGGAGATTGCACCTTGCATGTTGCACATAGCTGTGACCAATTCCCAGACAGTAAAGCAGGGTTATTTAACTCTATCTTCAACAACGGTTCCTAGCAAAAGACATAAAAGCATTCAAGAATAAGTTAGAAATTATAATCAATATCAGTAATGAAACCCAACTGATAATATAACAAAAAGAAATGCCCAAAGGAAACAAAAAAGAAAAACCTAACACATTTATGGGCCAAAGAAGCACTAACAATGATATTGATATGACCAAATCAATAAGAGATATAAATTAAAGGGAATGATGAGGAGAAAAAAAAAAAAAAAAAAAACACGTACATCATCTTTCATACTTCGCAGATCATGCACATTCATTTTGATGTAACCAGGATCCTTGCTGCAATGGACAAAGAAGGATCAACCAAAAAACTGATGGCATCTCATACATTTGCAACAAGTACTCATTCTATCAGTGTATCATAACAACTTAGTCACATGCATAGGTGCAGGTGCATACTGGTACATGATCAATTTTCAAAACATGCATAGACATGAATTTCAGTAATTACTATTGAAAGCACAGAAATATTTTATAGCTAATGCTGAGTAATTCGTTATTATCTTCAGTCAACTATGCACAGCAAATCCATTAATGAAAAGAAATGTCAGAGTATGATGTTAGACGGCTGCCAGGATGGCTTGATGCCAATCATAATAGGAGTGGAAGGCAAGGGATAACAAAGCGCTACATCCATTGACCATGAAAACCAAACAAATTTAGCAGAGAAAGAAATTAAGAGAATGTGAAAGACATCATGTTACAAAACCTTCCTTATGTATGTTAAGTGAATAAGGGAGGAAATAAAAGGAAAAAAGAAACCAGTATTGACACCAACATAAAATTTGTTCCAATGTAGACCGTACACATCATTCTGACTTTCAATTTCTACCACCAAAATACCTGCTACATCTGTGAAACATAACTAATCCCACACTTGCTAGAAAAACACCCAACCATGCAAAGAGACTAGAGCCGGCAGTCAACTTTGGTAGATTCGATGCTGCAGTCATGATGAACAAGTCATGTTAGTATAACATGACAAAAAATAGACGGTTTTAATTTTTTTTCACCAAAAGTTCAGGCAGATACCCATGATGACAGAATGAGTATAGGTCACCAACAGAATAAATATTAAACACCAAAGTATTGGCGCAAGTCCTAATTTTGAAATTTTCCCAAGGCAGCTGTTCCCATCAAGACGCTTGTCAAGGAGCCTTCTAGCATTTCCCTTCAAGATAAGATACACAAGAACATAAGGCCTCTTCTTTGTTGTCAGATAATAGAAGATGTTGGAGGCTAAATTTCAAAAAATCCGAAAGCATACACCACCAAAAGCCCCTAAAAAAGGGTGCAGTAAACTGACTCAAGACCAAAAAAAGGTATAATGCAAAAGACCAAGTAGAGGTAACTGAAAAAGTAACATTCAGAGATCAAGTAAGAAGCACTGCAAAAAATTGTCATTCTCATGGTAGAGACTTCAAGGATACAAAGGGAGAATTATATGTACAAAAACAGAAAGAAGGGTGGTGGTATCTGACAAGGATTCAGACCCTCCAAACAGAAAGGTCCGCAAAAATGCAACATAGCCATGCATGATTTTAAGTTTTCCAAAATTCAATATTTAAAGCTCTTTGAATGATTCCTCAAAAGAAAAAGCAAGAAATGCAGTATGCTAAGAAAGTAAGAATGGTACTAAACATATAGGATAATTAATTAAGAGCTCGAAATATTAACATACGTAAGCTGGCCTTCTTGACGTTTTAATAGCAGCATAGCATACTAGTATAGATACGCCTACATATGGAAAGGGCTGCCACTAAATTAACATTTTTCAAGTGAGGAAAGCTCCTCCTAGACACCAGCTCAGAGAGAATGGAATTCTAGATGGGTAACAAATCATAGCTGTGTTCATATGAGCTACATTTTATTGAAACCCATAAAAGTATTTAATACCAATGACCAGCAAATATTCAGACAACAGAGACAAGGATCATCAAAATTCATCCATGAACCAGAAAATATACATTGTTTGTGAAAATTTATAGACAGTTTCCCTTTCTGTGTAGATTTTACTCCAACTTCAGGACTCAGAAGCACCAAGAAGGGCAGTGAATAGAATGGGCAAAATTATTTTACCCCACCAGAGAATGTTCTTAATTTATCCACAAAGTAAACATATTTAAATGATATGAAAATGAAAATCTCAACTCAGGTAAGAAAGGTACTTAGACTGAAACCATTTGTCAAAGCAACATTGCCAACCAATTTATAAGAGCTTTATTCATGGAACACCTACAAGGAAAAATGCAACTTGTCTGTGGTTCTTATCAGCAGCAAGCTGAGCTGGCGTAAGTCCAGTGTTATCAGTAACCATCAAGTCTTCCTTCTTTCCAGCCTGTACTAATACCGTGCATGCCTCTAAGTTTCCCCTGATAGCAGCCCAATGGAGAGGAGTGCAACCTGAAATCACAGACAGAAAATAATGTAATGCTTATAATGCATAACTTGCACAAGTATATTTTTAGCTCTATCTATTTGAAAGCAGATAAATACATAATTTAGCATGAAATCTTACCCTCTTTATCCTGGCGACCTCTATATGCATCCAGGAATAAAAGAAGACGTACACAGTCGGCAAAACCTTTATAAGCAGCCCTTTAATTCTCCAAAGAAAAAAATAAATAAATTCCTCTAGTCCCTAAATAAGCAATACAACAAAATATCTTCTTCCAGGGGATAAGGAATTAAGTTGAAAATAAAATAATGCCAAAAAGCAAACAATTTTGTCCATGTTTCTCACAGATGGAAACCCACTTAACAGTGAATGGAAGAAAAGCACTATAAGAAACTTAGAGGGTTTCATTGTAAGGAACAGACAATAACATATCAGGTAAAATAACGTTGGGATTACAGAGACTAGTTTCCAGTTGATAATTAATTCCTTTTCCATGGTCAAACTCATGAAAGGAAAAGAAAGTGGAAAGAGAGAAACTATATTCCAAACAATATATCAACAATAGCCAAAAACAGGAGAATCTAGTTGTATTGCTGTAAACATGGGTAACCTCTATTTTTCAAATTCATGCTTAGATATGACATTGACAAACTAAGTAAACCATTAAAGAAATGTGATAAGAAGAGAAATACAAAAACATCAAAACTTTAGGATTGGAACGTAGCAGAAATTCTCAGGTACCAGTGCAAAGGACTTCTTCCGTCGTTGTCAGGAACATCAAGGTCAGCATTCCACTTTGAAACAACGTGATAGAGGAAAGCTGTCTGACCATATTGAGCTGCAACATGCGTTGTCTGCAATGAAGTCAAAGATTAAGATTGGAATGTATTTAGCATCCAAAGAAAACAATCCCATGTTTGTTAAAAGAAAAGAAAATGTAAAACCTCAAATATAATCTCTACTTATAACACGAGAAAAGACATTTGAATTATCAAGTTATCTAATTCTTGATTACATATCAAGATCATCCGGAGGCGCAAACCCAATTTAACTGAGAAAAGGAATACTAACAAGTGAAATGAGAGAGAGAGAGATAGAGAAAGAGAAATAAGAGGAAACAGTGCATTTCCATAATAAGAGAAATAAGCATTTCAATTGCAAAAAGAATGTAATTTTTGAAGCCACACCAAATAATGCAGAGCCAAAAGGAGTCGACTGGATGAATCATGGTGTAGCTAACCCATTCAGTCCCAGATAGGTTGAAATCTCAAATCTGAAATCTAGGAAACAGAAGGCACGCCAGGGTGCTCGCGCATGCAACTAGCGTGCAATCCTGTCACCTAATCTACCATATTTCAAAGCTAAATTGCATATGATTTTGGCTATCAATTTTTACATATATGGATTATTCTTCAGGTTTCTTCTACCCTCAATAAGAAAAAGAAAAAGGTCAAACAGCAGTTCCATCTAACCCTAAGATATAAAGTCTCCAAATCATACTCTAGCACTATCTATACAGTACAGTGGGAAAACAAACAGAAGGTAGAATGTCTATCAAAAGCTATAAGAAAAAACAAATTCCTCTTTTTAGTGCCAAAGAAGATCTACAGACAACACCAATTCTCATACCCTAAAGTTACTAGGGGCCTTCTGGGGCTGAGAATTATCTATCTCAAGAATCATCCTTTCTTGAGAGTTTAAACTCACAAGATTTAGAATTCTCAAGGGTTCTCATTATTGTCTTTTAAATGTGCTTGAATTTAAACACACACTGTCCTTTGACAAAACTATATTGTTAAAAGAAAAATATCTTATAAGAAAACAGCAGCCCCAGAGAATAGTTTGACCAGTAACAATGAAAGACATACATTTTGTTTCAAGTCAACTATGTATCTAGTAACTTTTTCTGGTTAAAATTTGAATACCAAAGTTACATCAAATTCTCAAAGAAAAAAGGTAAGCTAGAATTGAAATTTCTCACCTTCTTAGTTAAAATGTTTGTTTTTAATTAGGAATTGACATGTCCATGAAAGTTTTGGTTCTAAAAGAATGTCTCCAAACAAAAAAAAGACGGGGGGGGGGGGGGGGGGCGGGCAGGGGTGGTGATGCGGCTGGGGAAAAAAAAAAAGGGAAAAACTTTACAAACTTCTCATACTAAGTTCCTACTTGAAGAGCACACCCTTTAGGAATTACGAAGTTTACCGTTGTAGACTCTGAAACAGTATGGCACATTACAGGCAATTTACCCAACCAATGAACCTAGCATATCAGAGTGGCACACGATCCTCCAAAGTGCAGGTCTGATGCAGGATGAGTCCCACATTAGACAATTGAGATATTTGGGGCTTATAAGGGTGTGGTGTCCCTCTCCTAGAGAAGCTCTTTTTTTGGTGTGAGTCCTCCAAGCCACAGCCAGGTCTTCCTAAGCACTTTATCCTCGTTGGCAATGATGCTCCTTAATGGTGGTCCAATCTTGCAGGGTCAGGGCCCTTCAGCAAGGTCTCTAAAGCCTATATGGGAGGGAGAATGATGTGGCACAAGTCCCACATCAGGCAACTAAGTAGATATCCTAGTGCTTATAAGAATGTGGTGTACCTTTCCCACAAAGCGATTTTCTGAGTTGAGTTCCCCCACCCCATGTGACACATCAAGATTACACTAGATTCATCATCACCCACAGGACAGGAGGATAGCCTTTTGGCATAGCATCAACGATCAGCTGGAAAAAAATTTCTTAAAGTAACTTTATCCTCGTTGGCAATGATGCTCCTTGATGGTGGTCCAATCTTGCAGGGTTAGAGCCCTTCAGCAAGGTCTCTAAAGCCTATATGGGAAGGAGAATGATGTGGGACAAGTCCGACATCAGGCAACTAAGGAGATATCCTAGTGCTTATACAAATGTGGTGTACCTTTCCCACAAAGCGATTTTCTGAGATGAGTTCCCCCACCCCTTGTTACGCATCAAGATTACACTAGATTCCTCATCACCCACAGGACAGGATGATAGCCTTTTGGCATAGCATCAATGATCATCTGGAAAAAAATTTCCTTAAGTAACTTTTAATAAGAATTTGACATCCAACCATTTAAATATAAGGATATGAATCCACAAACAATGGACCCTGTTAAGTAGACCTAAATAGTAATGATTTCCTGTTGCTGAATACTTCCAACAGATATCCACACCTTCTTTGAACAGTATCAAAACTTTTCTACAACCAAGTACATGATTAAAACAAATATCTGGGCTCATAATATCAGATGTTATAAACCTTCTCCTCCAAAATGAAACCATCAATATCTGGGTTCCAAATCCTAATAATACTAGCATTACAAGTTCTAATGCAAATATGACAAGCTGCAATTATCAGTTTTTCCTTCTACAAGCATCTATACTCTATACATGGCCTTTTTTTGCTAGCTAGTATAAGAGGAGAAAATGGCAAGACTTAGGATTTTTCTTTTTACCAAAATGTCTTCGTGTTGAACAGTTCTCCATTTCCACAACTACATATCTCAAGAAAAAATACAAAAGAAGAAAAGAACTTATATTTCGTTAACATTCATAATGAATTTCAAATGTCAGAGCTCCACCTAAATCCAATAAAAGTAAAATAATGCTGATCTCTTAAACAAAGGAGAAAATTTAAGTTCTAAACAAAGAATATATAACCTGATAGCCATTCAAATCAGAAGCATTCATTCGTGCCCCCTCTTGGAGTAAGAGCTCTGCCACTTGGATTGCACCCCTAACGGCACTCCAATGTAGTGCTGTTTGCCCAGTATGATCCACTGCATTTACATCTCCTCCATGCTGGCAGTTAAGAAAATAGCTCATCAGGCAATAATAGAGTGCTAAAATTAAAACAAGAGATAATTCCAAAATTTTAATGCAATTACTTAGCAGAGGCACTGGATTCTTTTTCTAAGATAACAAAAAGTTAACTTCCTCTTCCATTTCTTTCCCTTGAGTTGCTCAATTTCCTCATTGCTCAATTTACTCATTGGCTGAGAAATTGAGCATTCAATGTAACTCAAAGCCAATTAACCTCACCAGGTAAGCAAAACGTTTGAATTTTCTTAAAATCCTACCAAAAGCAATGAATACAACACCTTAATTATATCATAAGCGTGCCACCCACAATAAACCCGTCAGGAGACAGATACAGTTGGCCTTCGTAATACAATAAATCGAACCGAACTTAGCCGTATTCGCCAAAGACCCATACATAGAAAGACCCGATTCACGAAACCCACAAACCAATAAAAAGGAACACACAGGAATCCAATAATCACACCGAACATGCCCAGTTACTCAATCATATACTAAGCGAAAGTCAAACAAATACTTCAAAAATCAATTTCAACAATAAAACCCAAAGTAGCATTGCATCGCAACCTCAATGATATACTGAGCAGCAGCAGTCCGGTTATTGAGCGCAGCCCACTGAAGCGCATAGTAGCCAAGGCCGTCGGGCTCTGACACGGAGCAACCCTCGGACTCCACCAACCTGTGAAGCTTCTCCAAATCCCCATACGCCGCTGCAGTGTAGACATCGTTGCGCAGAATCTCTTCCCCAGCACTGTCAACCCCAACGCCACCAGCCGAAGGAGAAGCGGATTCGTGGTCGCGGGACTGGACCTCGTCAACGACCTCGATCTCCGAAGACATTTTTTCCAATTAGCGCAAGATCTGTCAGGAATTGGAGGTTAAAAAAGAAAAAAGAAAAAAGAAAAGATATTGATTTCGTCGACTTGTCTTGTCGAAATTATATACGTATTAGAGGATCCGGGAAGGCGGATGCTAGGAGTTTTCGGGGAAGGGGAGAGAGAGAGGGATTAGGTCGTCGCACTCCCGGTTGACTGAGGGAGAGAGAGAGAGGGAGAGAGAGAGGAGCCAAATCAGTAGCCTCTGATCCCTCGTAGAAGGAAGAAACACTAGAGGATTTTCTTTGATTTTCATTATACGCCCATTTTTTGTGCCCCAAAAGCCACAGAGCAAAGGGACCCAAATGACAAACACAACCCAGCAAATTAATTCATTATGATACTCTTTTTTAACCAAATCCCTTTCTTCTTTTGCCCAACTCTTCCTGAGATTAGCTTCATAAGGGACAAGCCCGATGACAACAACAATAACTTACCGGAGTCCATACTAGTTGTTGATACATTAATATGAAAACTTGCTAAGTATTTAGAGATGCTTTCATTACTTATTAGCATCCCTCACCTCTCAGTTGCTCAATTTGTAATGAACAAGCCTTTCCTTGTTTATCTTCTTGTAGTGGCCGTTTTATACAATACGGGAATTGTGAATCCCTCCATTTGATTACCTTGCTTTCCTCGGCATGCCCTGATTGACCTTTCCGATCAAAAATTTTACTCTTAGCTAACGTTTTGTTGTGAATAAAAAAAGCCCATATTTTTTAAGAAATTAAGAAACGATTTGGTTCGGAGCTATTGAAATGGACGTTGAAGAAGGGTGTGAATAATCCAAATGTCTATTCTTGTGGAAGTTAAGGCTCAAGGTTATAGGGGTGCTATAAATTCAATATAAGCTTTGATATCATGTGTCTTTAAGTTTAATAACACTTGATTTATATATAAAAGAGTATGTATATGATAAGAATCTCACGTCATAAAGATATAAGAACTTTAAAGTAAAATTTAAATTTAAAAAGAATCCATTAATCCTTAAGTTAGTTTTTATATTAATTTTTTTTTATCATTTTAACAATGAAAAAGTGTATTACTATAATATAATTACTATATTTATTTATTGATTTTATTTTCCATGTACTACAATTGGCTAGTATTCGCTAAATGTGAAAACAGGCTAAGGAATACGCAGAGATGACTGGAAATTATTTGAAGAGACTAGACACCTAAACAACTAGATATTTCGTCCACTCGTAACTAGTGGAGTGGAAAAATATGTACATCGTTCCATGATTATATTTTTGAAAAAGATATTGCTGTTGGAGAAAATGGCAACATCAGACGCAAAGTCAGTCCTTGCCAACATCAGACGCATCTCGAAGGTGATGCAAATTTGCTTATCGTCTTTCCCAACCATCACCCAAATCTTCCCTCAAAAATTGAAATGAAAATAGAATCAAATAATGAATGATGAGAAAATTCAGGAGAATATATGACAGATTCAATACTATCACAGTTACTATAGACTTCTTTTATTCCGAAGAGATGGACCTGTAGTAGGACGAGAGACGGTTTGGTCTTCTAAGAACAGAGAAGAAAACTTCTTTATCCCCAGTTCTGCAGAAAATAAAATAGACTTGGATTCTTCAAAGGGAAACGCAACCTTGTGAGATGAAAATTTACAGTTGGAAAGAGGATGGAAACCGGAAAACAGAAAAACCCGAAAAGTTGACGGAGGCAGCGAGGGAGAAAAAGAGGTTGAACAAAATATGTGTTTATTGTGATTTTCATGTCATTTACAAACTTAATGTTCGGAGTTGAGGTGGCACCCACCTGGCTGCCACATATGAGGCCTCAACAGCTCTCTACATGGAGCACGCTGGCTTGCTTTGTATAGCAAGCCAGCATCCCAGTTTCATCACACCAGCTCACCAAGAACACTTCCTGGTGAAATTTGGTTTCTGCAATGCTAGAGGGAGACCGACCACACAGACATGAGTAGCACGAAGATTTGAATTTATTTTATTTTATTTGTAAATGTTGTTCTATAAGAATAAGCAAAAAAACTCTTATATCTTCATTTTGGGAATCATTCCTGCCAATTGATTGTAACATTGGTTTGCTTGTTCAATGAAAACAAGTTTTATCCAACTTTCTAAGTTGTTTTTCACATATTTTGACATGGTATCATGTTGCCAATCTTTTATGAATGGAAGAGTGGGGCTCATATGGGAACAATTAGACCAATTAAAGGATAAACGGGGCTAAGATGGAAACATCTAGACTAAAAGAGTGATAAAATGTAAAAACTATATTAATAACCAAAGCTAACAAACCAGAGTGCCTCCCTTTGCAAGGATCATGTCTTTTTTAAAGGAGGTGACCCATAATCCTACACTAATTCAACTTATCCAACGAAATCCCCAAAATTCCTTGACTAACTTGACTTATCCCAAGAAATCCTAAAGTAAACCAACTAACTAATTTTGGGCTAGACCCATGATCCCAAACCCATAACATTCCCTTTCCCTTAACAAAAGTCTTGTCTTCAAGGTAGTCCAACAAAAAATTAAATAGTCATAAGATAAACAAGCAAAATTGCCAAATCAATAAAATTTAGTTTAAAGGAAATTCTAGAAATCTAGCCTTGAATGCTTCCACTTCTTGCTATGTTGCATCAGTAGGTGCTTTTCTAGCCCAATGCACTAGTAGCTTTTCTTTTCCTGCCCTCCTTCTTGTCTCCAACACAATTTGTGGATGGTCTTTTTTTGAAAGTCCACTCTAACCTCTTCTAGCCTTTCCTACACCCTTTGGAAGTTGCCAACATGTCTCTTTAGCTTAGAAATATGAAACATAAGATGTATTTTGGATCCTACAAACAAGTCTAATTCCTAAGTTACAACACTAATCTTTTTAAGAATCTAATAGGGCCCTTGGAATTTTGGCTTCAACTTATTATCCTTTTTGTGAGAAATTGAAATTTGTCCATAGGGTGGTACCCCTACTGAAAATCAATCACCTACATCAAACTAAAGTTCTCTTCTTTTCCCATCATGCTATTTTTTCATTTTGTCTTAAGCCACCTTTAGATTTCTCTTGCTTTGCTGCAAAATCCTATCCCTTCTTTCTAAGATATACTTTATTAATGATACCTTGGCTTCCCCTTCACATAAGATAGGTAGAGTAGGCACCGAGTGCCTATAAATTACCTCGTATGTAGTATACATTAGAACTATGCCAGCTAGAATTGTAACTGTATTGGGCCAAAGTGATCCATTTGCTCTAATCCTTAGGTCGTTCCCTTATAAAGCATCGTAGATACAACTCTAAAGTTTAATTGACTAGTTTTGTCTATCCATCAGTTTGTAGATGATAGGCAGAAGATAAATTAAAACTTGTACCATCTAATCAAAACAACTCATTCTAGAAACCCTTAGTGAATAAAGGGTCTCTATCACACACAATAGTCTGAGGCATGTCATATAACTTGAAGATATTATCAAAGAATGCTCAAGCTACAAACATAGTAGTAAAATGGTGTGTTAAAGGAATGAAGTGTGCAAATTTAGATAACCTATCCACCATCAGAAATATAATCAACTTCCCAATTAAATTAGGCAATCCTTCCACAAAATTCATGTAAATATCTTCCCAAATTTGCTCAAGAATAGTCAAAGGTTACAACATCCCCCTTTGCTTCATATTTTCCCTTTTATTCCACTAGCATATTTCACATTCACGAACTATTATGTTAACCACTTACTTCATTTCCTTCCAATAGAAAACCACTTGAACCCTCTTCAAAGTCTTTTCCATCCCTTCATGTGTGCTACCATGTATTTCAATGACAATGATAGGAATAAGGAAAGATTTCGAAGACAAATAAATATGTCTTTTAAATAGAACAACTCCCTCCTAATAAGACCATGGCCCAAAGACCTCACCTTCTTATATTCATTGAATTAGTTGTTGCACCTCCTTATTCTCCTTTAACTCCTCTTTTATTGCATCCAACCACAAAGGAATTGGCTTAGATATGGCTACATAATTGCAAACTTTACTTTTAGGCTTCATTTCCCAATTCCTTCTAGATAATCCATTCGCTATCACATCTTCTGCTCCCTTTTTATATTCCACTACAAAATCATAACCCATCAGCTTAGGTGTTTGGTGAAATCCTACATGCAAGTATACATGTTAAACAAGTAATACAATGATGAAATTGTTGGAAAAAGGTGTGTTTTGTTGTGACAAACTGTTGGCTGCATATAATATTTGTAAAAATATTTTTTCATATAATTATGTGCAATATTGAGCAAATTATAATATCAATAAATGATATTATGAAGTAGCCAGGTTCCTACATTCATTCACAAATTAACTTCATATAATGTCTTGAGAAATATTTTGTATGAAAAAGAGCTAAAGGAATATTTGATTATTTGAAGAAAAATGATACTTGGGCTTATGTACTTGTAGGTACATGTGAATCAAGAATCATGCTATGAAGGCCAAAATCGTAATCATAATACTTGGTTTTACTTAGCTTGAAGCAAACCCGAGCAAGGCTATTTACTTAGCTAGTTCAAGTTCAAGTGAGGATCTTTATAAATTGGATCAAGTCCATGGGAATCAGCCTGCAAGCTTAGCCCGTAAGCTCAGCCCGCAAGACTCAACCCACTTGATATCTTAATTTGAAGCATGCGACGTCGTTTCACTTAAGAGAAACTCTCTTAAGCTATCATGAGGAGAAAAGCCCTAACCCGATCATCGAGCCGCTTCCTCGCCTCTCTTTGTCACTGATTCTCCAACAAGAAGAAATCTGAAGTGATGGTGTTGTCATAACGGCTATGAAGATCATTAATCGCCATTTGCATTATTGTTTAATGGAGCTTTTGTTAAGTCTTAATGGAAAAATTGCAATAGGCATCTTAAGTTTGAACAAAAATCCTAGAAAGCTAGTATGTTTCTTGATAGTTCTTTGGAGCTTTTGGATGAGATCTCATTGAAAAATTGAGAAAATATTAAAGCTTGTGAAAGATCATACACTCACAGCATTCTTCATCGATCTGTAAAGGAAGTTTGAATCTTCGGTGATATTCTTACACATTAATATTCTTATGAATATTCACTGTTAGATTAAGTTGTTAATGTGCTAATTAAACTCTGATATTATTTGCACATAAACTCTTTTGTAAATCCGAAACCTAAACTTTGTGATAATTGGGGGTTTCGTGATTAGAACTTGAATTAAGTTTGTATATCTTCAATTAGCTCTCTGATAAGCAATACTCCTCATAAATCTTACATATTTAAGGACTTGCTAATGTACTAAGGTTGCTTCAACCTTATCATTGTAACCATGGACCATTTAACTCCTTGAAGAGGAGTTGAAAAGTGTAGGAGAGGGTTTTCTCCTAGCTTTGAAGTAAAGTGGACTTTAACTGGTTATGTTGAAGGAGAAGAGAGTGGAAGTAGGTGACAAGGGCCGAACCACCGTGTAAACTTGTGTGCATTCCTCTTTGTGTCTATTTACTTTGTTGTTTGATTTTGATATCCTTGAATGCTTAGCTTAAGTGCATGAAAAGTGATTGAACCTACAAATAGGAAAAGAAACCAAGATAACTAATTCAAACCCCCCCTTTTCTTGGTTAGCCATTAAACCTTATAGAAATAAAATATCATTCTATAAAGATTGGTGATTACTAAGCTAACTAATTACTCGAGGTGAATAACTCCTAGAATTTATCTTGCAAACTAAAATGGTAGAACACATATTAACTAACTAAATTTAAAAGAACTAGATAGATGAAACATGTTAGAGCATCTGATTTCACCTAACTACTATGTACTAATGTTGATCATTTATGCTTGCAAGATTGATTCTACTCATGTGATGGCAGAATTTCTTAATTTAAATGCTATCCTAGGTATAGCAAACCTACTTAGCTCATTAACTCACTATATCTCTATATATGAATTGAAATGAACTACGTGTATTAAGATTTATAAATATTCCAGTTTACACATAAAGTCACACAAACCATATGGTATATGTTTATCCATATTAATCTTTGGTTGCACATTACAAGAAGCAACTACATGTCATTTTCCTATTGATTTCTAACATACAAATCAAATCATCTAAGTGGTAGCTAATCATTTAAACATATTGAACACAATAATATGCAATGTCACACACAAATATCTCACAGAACATCATAATCATAACATTTATACCATCGTAACTAAGCTGCATCATAGATCTAACAAACTAGACTAAAACATGGTATATATACAAACTAAAGCAGTGCAAGAAATTGAACAAAGCATTCTGTAAATTAAAAACACAAAGTTATTACCAAAATGTCTTCAAATCACATAAACATTGCATAAATCTACACATTAAAGGGAGTGAAAGAAGCTGTCTGAAAAGGGGGAAGAAATTGAGTCGACATGCGTTGTCACACACCATCATCATGCATCATGTGCCACCGTGCGCTCTCATGTACAACTGCCATGTGTCATTGTACACCACCACGTGCCATCGTGTGCCATCGTATGCCGCCACATGTTGCCACTATTCTTCACAAAAAATGTCAAAAATTGTAAAAGAAGGTGTTTTGAGTGCTGATGTGTAAAGAAATCCCTCTAATATACCACAAGATTGTGTAAATTTACCATAAACAAGCCTAAATGGCATTTGTGGTCTTTCACTATAAACAATTGCAAAATTGCACACAACTGCCTTAAAATTGCCAGAAATTGCACTAGGAAAGAAAATCCACTTTCTCCTCCCCAAAAAACACCCAAAATACGACTAAAAAGCAAAAGGGTCAGATTCATCACTAGAAAAGAACATGATAGTTGATTGTCGCATGACCATCGAACGTTCTCCAAGACCTACGATTTTGTGTGCGATCTAACCTTTAGTGAGTTCTCTACCGTCTGCGCCCTGACTAGCTGATGATTGACACTCTCCTCTCTCTTTTTCCTATTTGTTCAACCCTTGCTTGAGAATACGTCCACCATTCTCTACTTGCTTTTTGACAATAGACAATGCTTCTCTTTTGTTTATTTTGCCCTCATGTGAGTTCCACATGCATATCTAGTTATCCTTTTCTAATTTTACTTGTTTTCTTTCTCTTCTTTTACTTTACTACTTATTTTCCTTTATTTTGGGTTTGCTACATGAACAAACAAGATTTACATAAATAAAGATAAATGCATATATAATTTCATAGACACTATATTATATATTGCTTTAACTAAACAAAATAAAGCTATAAAAAATAAAGTTATTAACATCCTCAAACTTAACATTTTGCTCGTCCTCGAGTAAAAGCTCTAAACAGCACAAACTAATAACCCATCCTTCCATGATATTCTCCCATAATTGCTTAATTTAAAATTTTAAAGAAAAATCAAACTTTCATCCAAATACTATAATTGGTTTATAAGGTAAGATGAATTCTTAACTATGTTAACCATGTGTGTGTGTGTGTGTGTGTGTGTGAATCCACATTTTTTCTTAATTACATGCAGTCCAAATAAGTTCACATTAATATACAACCTCTTAAAATCTTTAACCAAACCTCATAGGTTTGCTTTTCATTCATTTCTCCACTAATGTAAGCTAATCATCTAACCAATAATCAATAGGACTTTTATAAGCTTGTAATATAAGGCTAGGCTAAGGGTAAGATGGAAGTCATTTAAGCTCAAATAACCTATGAACACATTACTTTCTAGGATCTCACCAAAACTTTGGCCTTCTTTACCTTTTTACTCAGTAAAGATGATCTTTCTACCACTCATTATTCTCGTTCTTTCTTGTCTAAGCATGCTTTGACACTAGCAAAAGCCACAATCATGTGTGCAACAATAAAAATAAAAACAAAAAATTACTTCAACATAGCCACCTCAATCCTCTCCTACTAATCACATTCAATTACAATGCTCAAAGGTCTCTTTCAGAGATCTGTGTGCCTTGAATCTAACAAAAGATGATGGGATTATTCTATCCTAAAGCAAATGTGTTTTTTTTTTTTTCACATTTGCATTTACATTTACAAAAGCAACATATTATGCTACACGTAATCCTTCCAATCAATTTTTTCCCATGCTAGATCTTTCCCTTGACTTCTCTTATGCTTAAATAAACTTGTACAAACCAAAAGTCAATATGTTCATGGGAATAGGACAATAGGGTAAATTGATCAAAAGACTAATATATATATATATATATATAAAATGTGTTAGAGCTTCTGATTTCCCCTAATTACTCAGTACAAATGTTGATCATTTATGCTTGCAAGATTGATTCTATTCATGTGATGGCGGTATTTCCTAATTTATTCACTACCCTATGTCTAGGTGTAGCAAACCTACTTAATTCATCAACTCATTGTATGTCTACATATGAATTAAATGAACTAAGTGCATTAAGATATGTGAATATTCCAGTTTGCACCTAAAGCCACACAAATCATATAATATATTTCTATCCATATTAATCTATGATTACATATTACATGAAGCAACTGCATATCGTCGTCGTTCGAACTCAAATATGCAAATCAAATCATCTAAGTGGTAGCTAATCACTTAAATGCATTAAGATCAGTAATATGCAACTTCACATTCATAAAATATCTCACAAAACATAAATAATCATAACATTCATACGTTATAATCAAGTTCCATCGTAGCTCTAACACAATAAATTAAAACAACATATTTAAACAAATTAAATCAGTGCAAAAACGTGAACAAAATATCTGGAATTTAAAAACATTAAAGCTGTCACCAAATGTCTTCAAATCACAAAATATAATGCACAAATCTGCACATCAGGGAGAGGAAATGAAGCTGTCTGGAAAACGGGGCCAAAAATGAGCCGACACGCGCCCTCACGCGCTTTCGCACGCGCTGACACGCTCCGGTGACGCGCCGCCGTCCAGCCACCACGCGCCACCGCCGTCCGCCACGGTCTTCACAGAAAGTGCTGAAAAATACAGATCTACTAAAAACCCACGCAGATATGCAGAGACGAAGCCCAAAAATTGCCGGATCTGGAGTTGAACGCAGAAAGCGTTCTGGTTCTTCCTCGCCGAAAACGAACGCTCGGACGGTCAGCTGTCGCGTGACCGTCGCGTTCTCACAGAGTCGTGCGCTCTCGCGCACGGCCTTCGTTTCCGGCAAGACGTTACCTGACTCCGGCTTCCCGACCAGTCCGATCGCCTGCCTTTTCTTCTTCTCTCTCCTTTGGTTTTTCACTTCATCTTTGTGTTCGGTCCTCTCTCTCTCCGTTTGTCTCTGTCCAATCCTTGATAAATGGCCCCTATCTCCAGATAAAAGCCGCTTCTTCCTCTTCACGCGTTGGTCCCATGTTTTTCCACTCATGCGGCAAAGAACCCATTAATTTCTCCTCTCTCTTTTACATAATAGCTGGGTTCCACGTGTTTTCCACTCACCATACCCACTTGCCGACCATTTTCTCAATAAAAGCATTTCCCATTTCTCTTTCCTTCCTTTGACTTTCACGTTCACCTTCATCAATTCTTCTATAGATCCCACGTGTTTCCTCTCTCTTTTCTTCTTTCTTTGTCAAGGATCTCACATGATAAATGGTGTGTGTGATAAATGGTGAACATTTTTGTTGATTTATTGCTTCTTTTTCTTCTTTTTTCTTCTCTTTTGGGTTTACTGCATAAAATAACGAAATATAATTAAATATAATTAAATACAAATATTATATAGGTGTCATTTAACAAAATCAGGATAAGAACAAGGCTCAACATGGTGAGTGGGGATAAGTAAATAAGGTTGGCTTGAAAGCCTTAATTGATCCAAAGATGTCATAAATTATTTTCTCAACTAAATGCAGCTTAGGATTTCACCTCAAGAGGAAATCAAGAATATTCTATGATCCAGGTGAGATCTAAGAAAATTACACACTTCACATGAATGTTCTTTAGAGATATACACAATTTCAAAAATATGCAAACTTTTAATGCTCAATAGGTGAATCAACATAATCAGGATCACACTTAACTTACACCACAATAGCATATTTAAACAAAATCTATATCTCCCTAAGAATCACCAAGAATTCACAACAAAGGATCTAATCATGGCAATCATTGTCTAACAAAAAAAAAAAAAATTACATAAAAAATAGACTTCCAACACAACATTTCAAGCATTAAAAGTTTACTCCTAGGTGTGGCAAACTGTGTTGTACTCATAAGGCTCAAGATTTTCTAAAACACATTTACTCCTAGGTGTCCCTTTAAGTTATATGCTGACATCTTTATCATTATCTTTGAAACTCTCTTTGTCAGCATCATCTTCTCCCACTTGCTTGCCACTTGTTAGGGTTATTACCTCTGCAGTATCTATAGGGCTTTTCTCCATATTGTTAGGCAAATGACCATCCTCTCTCTCTAACATCATATTGATCAACTAACCTATCTATACCTTTAAATTTCTAATTGAAGCTTCTTGATTTTGAAATCTTATTTTGTTGTTTTGCATCATCTTGGCAAACATGTCCTTTTAATTAAGCTTTGCCTT
The DNA here is from genome assembly GCA_028551395.1 of Casuarina glauca. Lineage (NCBI taxonomy): Eukaryota > Viridiplantae > Streptophyta > Magnoliopsida > Fagales > Casuarinaceae > Casuarina > Casuarina glauca. The sequence goes on from CM052350.1 coordinate 16,574,785, forward strand.
TGTTGTTTGCATGCATGTTGGTGGCAATATCATCTCATTTAGGTTACTCCATGAAAAATTCTAATGGTTGTGCCATCCTAGATTGTACACATTGGAGTAAGGATCATTGTGTGACTTGCTTAAAATCTTAACAAAATTAACATATTCATTATATTGAGCATAAGGGTTACCTAATTGACATTCTATGCTCATGTGTCCTCCACCCCAAAATTCACATGCATTGCTTTGAATTCTCATAACTGGAGTACTTAGGTTGTTTATCTTCTTCTTGAGCACTTCCAATTATGCACACATTATGGTGAAGATATCTACTCCATGAACTCCATTTGCTTGATGAATTGGTAATCTCTCAGTAAACCATCAATAGCTATTGAATGTCATCTCTTCTAGAAAGTCATATGCCTTTTCTGGTGTTTTGTTGTGCAAGGCCCCTCCTACAAATGCACCAATTATAAAATGGAGATTTGTATTAAACCCATTATAAAAAATTTGTACATGTATGGGTAGTCCATGATGTGGACATCTCCTTAGAAGTTCCTTGAATCTTTCCTAAGTTTTATACAACGATTAGTTGTCCATCTATATAAAAGTAGTAATATTGTTACGTATTTTTGCAAACGCAAAAGGAAATAACTTATCAAGAAATCTCTGAGCCAAATCATTTCATGTAGTGATTAATTCTATAGGAAAAGAAGAGAGCCAATTTTTAGCTTTGTCTTTAAGAGAAAATGGAAATAGCCTTAACTTGATCGCATCATCTGTGACTCCATTAGATCTAATTATGTCACAAAATTCAAGGAAGGCTTCAATGTGAGCATTCGAATCCTTGTTTGGTAACTCACTAAATTACATAGAGTTTTGAAGCATTTGGATGAGTATTGGCTTGATCTCAAAGTGGTGTGGCTAAAGCCTTTGGAAGCTCGATGCAGCATTCCAAAATGTTGATGTGACATAGTATTTTAAGAGTCTACATGTACCATCATTTTCCTCCATCTTTGTATTTTAACAATATAATATTTTGTTTGCAAGAAAACAAAAAGAAATTAAAATAAAGGCAATAAAAGCCAAATTAGACTTAAAAGCTATTTGGTACTAATATTAATTAGCAATAAAACAACTAATCCTAGCAACAACACCAAAAACTTGTTTAGTGAAGTCCTATATGCAAGTGTACATGTTAAACAAGTAATACAATGATGAGATAAGATATTATCCCATAGAAATTGGTGATTACTAAGCTAACTAATTACTAATAGTGAACAACTTTTAGAATTTATCTAGCAAACCAAAATGGTAGAATATAGATTGACTACTACATTTAAAAGAACTAGATAGACGAAACATGTTAGAGCATCCAATTTCAACTAACTACTAGGTATTAATGTTAATCTTTATTCTTGCAAGATTAATTATACTCATGTGATGGCAGAATTTTTTAATTTATTCATTATCCTAACTTTAAGTATAGCAAACCTACTTAGCTCATTAACTTATTATATCGCTATATGTGAATTAAAATAAACTAAATGCATTAAGATTTATAAATATTCTAGTTTACACATAAAGTTACACAAACCATATGATATATGTCTATCCATATTAATCTATAGTTGCACATTATAGGAAGTAACTATATGTCATTTTCTGTCGATTTCTAACATGCAAATCAAATCATCTAAGTATTAGCTAATCATTTAAATGCATTGAACATGATAATATGCAACATCACATCACACATATAAAATATCTCAAAACATCATAATCATAACATTCATACCATCGTAATAAAGTTACATCATAGCTGTAACAAACTGCACTAAAACATGGTATATGTACAAACTAAAGTAGTGCAAGAAATTGAACACAGTATTATGTAAATTAAAAACACCAAAATTGTCACCAAAATGTCTTCAAATTACAGAAACATTGCACAAATATACACATCAAAGGGAGTGAAAGAAGCCATCTGAAAAAAGGGAAGAAATCAAGCCATCACACACCACCACATGGTCTCATGCACTGCCATAGTTGCCACACGCCACACCCCTAAACTTAACATTTTGCTCATCCTTGAGCAAAAGCTCTAAACAACCTATTATGACAACACCAAAAAGAAAAGAAAATTTACACACAATAAAGCATTAAACAACATATTCTAACAACATAACCAATCGCTCCATGATATTCTCCCAAACACCCCTAAACTTAACATTTTGCTCTACCTCAAGCAAAAGTTTTAAACAACATATACTAAAAAACAATCATTCCATGATATTCTCCCATAATTGCTTAACTTAAAATTTCAAAGAAAAATATAAGTTTCATCCAAACACTGCAATTTTTTTATAAGGTAAGATAAATTCTTAACTATGTCAACCATGTGTGTTTGTGTAAATCCGTATTTTTTTTTAATTACATGCACTCCAAATAGATCCACATTAATATGCAACCTCTTAAAATCTTTAACCAAACCTTATAGGTTTGCTTTTCATTCCTCTCTCCACTAATGTAAACTAATCATCTAACTAAGAATCAATAGGACTTTCATAAGCTTGTAATATAAGGTTGAGCTAAGGGTAAGATGAAAGTCATTTAAGTTCAAATAACCCATGAACACATTACTTTTTAAGAGCTCATCAAAATTCTACCTTTTTTACCCCATAAAGATAATCATCTTCCCCCCCCACATATTCTCATTCTTTCTTGTTCAAGCACACTTTGATAAGCCTCAATCATGTGTGCAACAAAAAAGTAAAACCAAATTATTTAAGTATAGCCACCTCAATCCTCTCTTACCAATGATATTCAATAACAATGCTCAAAGATCACTTTTAGAGAACTATGTGGCTTGAATCTAACAAAAGATAATGAGATCATTCCATCCTAAAGCAAATGCTTTTTTTTTTTCTTCTTCCTTTTTATTTTTTTATTTTTATTTTTATTTTTATTTTTTCGTTTGCATTTACAAAAGTAACATATTATGCTACACACAATCATTACAATAAACTTTTTCCCATACTACATCATTCCCCTTGACTTCTTTTATGATCAAATAAACTTTTACACACTAGAAGTCAATATGTTTATGGGCATGAGACAATAGGATAAACTGATCACAAGGGCTAAGAGATTTATGTGTTCACAAAATCAACATAAGACCAAGACTTAGAAGGGTGACTAGGGATAAGTAAATAAGGTTAGCTTGAAAGGCTCAATCGATCCAAAGATAGCTTAAAACATTTTCTCAGTTAGATGTAGCCTAGGACTTTGCCTCAAGAGGAAATCAAGCAAATTCTAAGATCCGAGTGAGATCTAATAAAATCACACACTTCACATGAATGTTCTCTAGAGATACACAATTTCAAAACAATGCAGATTTTTAGTGCTCAATAAGTGAATCAACATAATTAGAATCACACTTAAATCATACCACAATTGTATGTTTGAACAAAATCTACATCTCCTTAAAAATCACCAAGAATTCACAATGAGGGATCCAATCGTGGCAATCATGGTCCATCACAAAAAATAAAAATAAAAATAAAAATAAAAATAAAAAACACAAAAAATAGATTTTTAGCACAACTTTTAACAACAAACAAGATACATTTTCACATATTTTCACACACTTTCAACACAACATAAAACACTTCCAATACATTCCTAATATACTTCCAACACAATCACAACTATCACAACATGTAACCTCCAATAGAACCCAACAAAACAACACACTTCCAACAACAATAGCAGCCCCCCCAAACTTGAATGAAGCATTATCCTCAATACTAAAAGAAAATAAAGCAATAGTAAGGAAGGAACAAGGAAAACTCTCCTAATTGTAGGCTGCCAACATGGAGTTCTGATGAACATTTGGTGATAGATTTCTAACCAAAAGGTTTGAAAGTACTTAGGTTGCCTTCTAAGAAGCGCTTGCTTTATAGTTTTTAGCCAAACTATCCTCCATATTGTTACTCAAGGAGAATGGAATTCCAATAGTTTAGGAAACAACTTGTGTTACATGATGGTTGGACATTTTGCAATCAACACCATTGTCTTATATAGTTCCAGCTTCTTTTTATTATTCAGTATCTCTTTTAACAATTCTGCACAATTGGACATTTGAATTAGAGCCTTTGCAAAAGGAATGTTAATGTGTAGTTTTAAAGATATATCAAGAAATTCTAAAAACTGCTTATCTTTTTCACATTTTTAGAATCTTTAGAGAGATGGAGCTGAAGGCATAAAAGACTTAGAATTTTCTGAAATTAGTTTGCTCCTAGGTGCCTTCTTGGGTTGTATGCTAACATCCTTATCCATATATTTGACAATCTCCTCGTCAGCATCATCTTCTCCCATTTGGTTGCCAATGTTAGGGTTATTGCCTCTATGGTATCTGTAAGGCTTTTCTCCATATTACTAGGCAAATGACCCTTCTACTTTTTTGAGATCATGCTAATCAACTAACCCATTTGCACCTCCAATCTTTTGATTGATGCTTCTTGTCTTTGGAATCTCTCTTCATTGTTCTGCATCATCTTGGCAAACATGTCTTCTAAATTAGGCTTCGCCTCTTCTATTGTGATTAATATCGTTTTAGTGCTTTTCATAAAGTGCTCTATGGTGGTGGCCATCTTGTTGATTATGTCCTCCAAGTTAGGCTTTACTACTTCTCTTTAGTTGAATGTTGGTGGCAGTTTCATATCATTTGGGTTACTCCATGAAAAAGTTTGATGGTTGTGTCATCCCGAATTGTACTTGTTAGAGTAATAATCATTTTGTGACTTGCTAAGAATCCCAACAAAATTAGTATAATCATTATAATGAGCATAAGGGTTACCTACTTGACATTTCATGCTCTTATGTGCTTCACCACAAAATTCACATTCTCTATTCTTCAAGAACATTTCCCATTTTGCACGTAAGTCAGTGAGGGTATCTACTTTATATGCTGGCTCGATCTCAAAGTAGTTTGCCTGACTTGTAGGCCTTTGGAAGCTTGATGTGGCATTCCAAAATGATGGTGTATAATCTTTCATGAGTTTTCATGTACCATCATTGTTCTCCATGTTGTTCAATAATAAAAAAAATTCCTGCTAGAAAACAAAAATAAAGTAAAATAAAGGCAATAAAACTTAGATTAAACTTAGAAGCTATTTAGTATTAATATTAATCATTAGTAAAACAACCAATCCCCAGCAATGGTGCCAAAAACTTATTTGATAAAATTCGACATGCAAGTGTACATGTCGAATAAGTAATATAATGATGAATAAAGATATTGTCTCGTAGAGATTGGTAATTACTAAGCTAACTAATTACTGACAATGAATAGTTCTTAGTGTTTATCTAGCAAATTGAAATGGTAAAACATGGATTAAACAACTAAATTTAACCTAAACTTGATTAATGAAACATGTTAAAGTGTTTGATTTCACCTAACTACTAGATATGAATATCGATTAATTATGCCTATAAGATTGATTCTACTTATGTGGAGCCAAAATTTCTTAATTTATTCACTATCCTATATCTAGGTATAGTGAACCTACTTAGCTCATTAACTCATTGTAGTTCCACATGTGAATTGAAATCAACTAAGTGCACTAAGATATGTGAATATTCCAATTTACACCTAAAGCCACACAAACCACATGGTATATATGTCTATCCATATTAATCTATGATGGCATATTACAAGAAACAACTACATGTCATTTTCTGTTGGTCTCTAACATGCAAATCAAATCATCTAAGTAGTAGTTACTCACTTAAATGCATTAGGTATAGTAATATGCAACATTACACATATAAAACATCTCACAAAACATTCATACTATTATAATCAAGTTACATCATAGCTCTAACATAATAAACTAAAACATAGTATTTACACAAACAAAAATAGTGCAAGAAATTGAACAAAATATTCTTCAAATTAAAAACATGAAAGCTGTTACCAAAATGTCTTCAATTTAGAGAAAGTTTGGACAAATCTACACATCAGAGGGAGGAAAAGAAGCTAGCTGAAAAAGGGGAAAAAATGAGCCAACACACACTTTCATACACCATTGCCATGCGCCACCATTTGTCGCCATGTGCCACTACCGTTCATCATGGAAAATGCCAAAAAAGGTAGATCAAAGCCCTTGGAGTGCCAATCTGCAAAAGAAATTGCTCAAAGCTATTGTAGATATGTGTAGATCTAACAAAAAAGACTCAGACAGCGTTTGCTATTCTTCACTGAAAAACACTATGAAACCAATCTAGAACTACTAAAAATCACACCAGCATTGCAGATATGTTCCCTTCTTGCCGAAAAACATACAAAATAAGGCCAAAAATGCAAGTGGGTTAGTTTCGTTGCTAGAAAAGAACACAATAGTCAACTGTCACATGACTGTCGGCCATCCTTTAAGACTTGCGCTATCACGTGTAATCAAGCTTCTGGCGACTTCTCCGCCATCTGTATTTTAGCTGGTCAACAATCAATGCTCTCCTCTCTCTCTCTGTTTCGCTTGTTTTCTATTTGCTTTATAAAAGCTCAATGATAGATTCCCAAGAATTCTCTTATTTTTACTTGCTACCCCACACATGTCCAACTCTTTCTTTTCTTTTTCTCCATGCATGGCTCACTAGTTCTTTCCTTTTCCTTTTCCTTTCTTTTCCTCTTCCACATATGATAAGAAAACATTTCTTTTGCATGGTTTAATGCTTCTTTTCTTTCATTTTCCTTTATTTTGGGTTTGCTGCATGAAATAACAAAACTTGTGTAAATATAGACAAAATGCCAATATAACTTAATAAATCCTATATTATATATATTGTCTAAATAGTTACAATAACTCTATACAAAATAGAGTTATCAATGTGCCATTGCCGTTCTTCACAAAAAATGCTAGAAATTGTAGAGGAAGGTGTTTAGAGTGCTGATGTGTAAAGAAATCCCCCCAATATGCCATCAAATTGCGTAAATCTACCGAAAACAAGTTTAGATGGCATTTGTCATCTTTCATCAAAAACTATCGTAAAATTACATGCAATTGCTATAGAACTATTGGAAATTGCACTAGGAAGGCAAACCCACTTTCTCCTCACTAGAAAAGACCTAAAATATGGCTGGAAAGCAAATGGGTTGGATTTGTCACTAGAAAAGAATGCAATGGTTGGCTGTCACATGACCGTCAGACATTCTCCAAGACCCACGCTGTCACACACAGTCTAACTTTTGGCGAGTTCTATGTCATCTGCATCCTGGCTGACTGACAATTGATGCTTCCTTTCTCTTTTTCTCTATTTGCTTGACTTTGCTTAATAATACATCCACCACTCTTTGCTTGCTTTGCGACAATAAACAATGCCCCTCTTTTGTTCATTTTACCCTCATGTGAGTTCCATATGCATAGCCAGTTATCCTCTTTTATTTTTACTTATTTTCTTTCTCTTTTTTTGCTTTACTACTTATTTTCCTCTATTTTGGGTTTTCTACATGAACAAACAAGATTTGCATAAATAGAGATAAATGCACATATAATTTCACATATACTATATTATATATTGCCTTAACTAAGTAAAATAACGCTATAAAAAATAGAGTTCACAATATGCCCTGGAAATCTCAATTGTGTACACTGAAAGTCACATTTTGATAACTTCATGTACAACTAATGCTTGTCAAAACATTTAAAACTAATGGAACATGCTACAAATGGTCCCCCCAACTTTAATTATAAATTAAAATATCATTAAAAAATACCAATACCATCTTCCTCAAGCAATCTTAGAATACCACATTCATAAGTGATTGGAATGTTGCTGGTCCATTAGTAAGGCCAAAGGGCATGACTAAAAACTCATAGTAGCCATGGTGTGTCTTGAAAGCTGTTTTCTCAATATACTTCGCCTCACTCATCCATACCTGGTGGTAACTTGATTGCAAATCTAGCTTGGAGAAGTGTTGTGCCCTATGTAATTCATCTAACAATTCATCAATTATTGAAATAGGAATATTGTCTTTAACAATTATCTTGTTTAGCTTCTAATAATCTACACACATCTGCGATGTCCCATCTAATTTTTTTACAAGTATCACTAGAGAAGAGAAAGCACTCATAGTAGGCTGTATGACTCCACCCTCAAGCAACCCTTTAACCATCTTTTAAATTTCTCCCTTTTGAAGATAAAGATAGCAATAGGGCCTAACTAACGCCATCTACCCTTCATCCTTTAGGATAATCATATGATCTTATGACCAATTTTATGGAAGACCCTTAGGTTCTTTGAACACATCTTCAAACTCCCTAAGCAATGTTTGCATGTCTCTGTCTCCTTTTTGTTGGGAAAAGATGACTAAATTCTTATTAAACTCACCCTTGCCAAGGATCCTAGATAACTAAACTACTAATAAACTCCCTATTTTATTAATTTCCTTAGATAATTTAGATTCCTTTATCACTTGAGCTCTCTTAGGTTGGAATCTTATAGGCTTCACCCTAGTCCCATCTATATCAAACTCCATTCTTTGCTCTTTGAAATTCTAGAACACATCCTTGAGCATTTCCAACCATTGTATTCCTAAAATCACATCTATAGCTACCAATGGCATGACATAAAAGTCCAATTGCATTCTGACCCCTTGAATACAAATCTTAACCCTCCTGCACACTCCACTGCTTTCCATTGCTTTTCCACTTGTAACCACCACTTGGAATATAATAGTATCATTGATTCTGAGGCCAATCCAATCAACCAACTCCTGACTAATGAAATTGTGAATGCTTCCCAAATCTAGCAACACCCGAACCTTTCTTTTGTATGTTGCCTAATAACTCTATTTTGTATAGGTTATTTTAATTACTTTAGGCATTATATATTATAGTATTTGTTAAAATATATTTTCATTTGTCTATATTTATATATAATTTATTATTTCATGTAGCAAACCTAAAATAAGCAAGATTGAAGAAAAAGAAGCAAAAGAAGGAAAAGAAAACAAGCCAAATAGAAAAAGGTAGCTATGCAAGTGGAACTCACATGAGAGTGGAGGAGCATTATCGAATTGTTAGGCACAAGGCCAAAGATGAGAGGATTGAATAAGGAGGAAACAAAGGGAAACATAGAGAAAAAAGAGAAAAGGAGGATTATCGTGCAATTATTGTTGGATAGAGAGAAAACAAAAGAGAAAACAAAGGAGAACATTGTTGGAGTCTTGTATCACTAGAGTGAAGGCATCGTCAGAGGCTTAGGGACTGGACAAGATAGCATGGGTCTAAAAAAAGAGCGACATTCATGTGAACACCAACCGTCCCACCCTTCATTATCTTTGTCGATGACCTTGGCAAGGATCTAGTGATTGGTTGCAAATTATGGTCATTCTATGGTAGTTGCGTGTGTTTTAGCAGTGGTTTTTAGCAAAGAATGGTGAACGCTGTCTATGCTTTTTTCATCAGATCTATGCATTTCTATAGCACATTTGAAGGATTTCTTGGTAGATTGGCACTCCAGACACCCTCTTCAGCAATTTTTGGCAATTTCTATGGTGATCAATAGAAGTGCGTGGTGGCGCATGACAGTGCGTGACAGTGGTGCATGACAATGCGTGGCTGCTCATTTTCTTCCCCTTTTTTAGACAGCTTCTTCCCCTCTTCTTGATGTGCAGATTTGTGCAAAATTTCATTGAATTAAAAAAATTTGGTGATAACTTTCATGTTTTTAATTTGAAGAATGCTTTGTTCAATTTCTTGCACTATTTTTGTTTATGTAAATATAATGTTTTAGTTTATTTGGATAGAGCTACAATGTAACTTGATTATAATGGTATGAATGTTTGATTATTATGTTTTGTAAGACATTTTATGAATGTGAAGTTGCATATTATTGAACTTAATGCATTTGAGTGATTACCTACCACTTAGATGATATGATTTGCATGTTATAGACCGATAAGAAATGACATGTAGTTGATTCTTGTAATGTGCAACTATAGATTAATATGGATAGACATATACCATATGGTTTGTGTGGCTTTAGGTGTAAATTGGAATATTCACATATCTTAGTGCACTTAGTTGATTTCAATTCACATGTAGAACTACAATGAGTTAATGGGCTAAGTAGGTTCGCTATACCTAGACATAGGATAATGAATAAATTAGGAAATTTTTCCCTCACATGAGTAAAATCAATCTTATAAGCATAATTGATCTACATTCATATCTAGTAATTAGGTGCAATCGGACGCTCTAACATGTTTTGTTAATCAAGTTTAGGTTAAATCTAATTGTTTAATCCATGTTTTACCATTTCGATTTACTAGAAAAATTCTAAAAACTATTCATTATTAGTAATTTAGTTAGCTTAGTAATCATCAGTCTCTGTGGGACGATATCTTTACTTATCATTATATCACTTGTTTGACATGTACACTTGTATGTAGACTTTACTAAACACTGCCACACTCCTATCCATCCTCATAGTTTGAAATTACCTACTTCAATGCATAAAAAGGCTAAGGCTAAATGCCCATAGCGTCCTTTTTATCCTTATACCTAATATCATCTCCACCTTTGTCCTTTAGCTCATTCCCTCCTGTCTAGTTCCATTCATCATCCCAAAAAAAGTATGGTGAAAGCATAACCCTTTCACTATAGTGAAAGCATAAGTAAACTAAAACATGTCAAACAAATAATATATGCAAGTGTACATGTCGAACAAGTAACATAATGATAAGTAAAGATATCGTCCCACAGAGATTAGTGATTACTAAGCTAAGTAATTACTAATGATGAATAGTTTCTAGAGTTTATCTAGCAAATCAAAATGGTAAAATATGGATTAAACAACTAAATTTAACCTAAACTTGATTAACAAAACATGCTAGAGCATCCGATTTCACCTAATTACTAGATATGAATGTAGATCAATTATGCTTGTAAGATTGATTCTATTCATGTGATGGTGAAATTTTCTAATTTATTTACTATCCTATGTCTAGGTATAGCAAACGTACTTAGCTCATTAACTCACTATATTTTTACCCATGAATTAAATAAACTAAGTGCATTAAGATTTGTGAATATTCTAGTTTACACCTAAAGCCATGCAAATCATATGGTATATGTCTATCCATATTAACCTATGGTTGCACAATACATGAAGCAACTACATATTATCTCCTATTGGTCTCAAACATGTAAATCAAATCATTTTAGTGGTAGTTAATCACTTAAAAGTATTAAACTCCATGATATGCAACTTCACACACATAAAATGTCTTACAAAACACAAATAATCATGTCATTCATATATCATAATCAAGTTACATTGTAGCTCTAACACAATAAACTAAAATATAGTATTTACACAAACAAAAACAGTGCAAGAAATTGAAAAAAACATCCTTCAAATTAAAAACATGAAAGCTATCAGCAAAATGTCTCCAATTTAGAGAAAGTTTGGACAAATCTATATAGCAAGGAGGAAAAGGAGCTGGTTGGAAAGAGGAAAAGAAAACGAGCCGAAATATGCTTTCACACACCATCACCAAGCACTGTCATACTTTGCCATATGCCACCATATGCCGCCACATGCCATTGCCATTCTTCATGAAAAATGTCAAAAACTGTTGGGTATAATGCTTCGAGTGCCAATCTATAAAAAGATTGCATTGATTTGCCATAAAATGGCATAGATCTAACAAAATCCATAGTTGGCCCCCACCATCTCTTATTGGAAACTGCCATGAAATTGCCCAAAAACACTAACAAAAAGGCCAAAAATCACACTAGGAGAGTAGATCCACTTCCTCCTTGCCAAAAAATGTCTAGAAATGGTTGGGAAATGGAAAAGAGTGGATAGAAATTAGTGCCTTCGCTAGAAAAGAACACAAGGACAGTTGGCATTTGCACAACCATCCAACTTCTCAGAGTCCCATGTTGTTGTGCTTGGCCTCTACTTTTTTGGTGAGGTCCAACTAGTGGCCAAAAACTACCTCTCTCTCCCCAAAAAAATGTGACTCTCTCCTAATCACCTCTCTTTTCACACGATAATAGGCCCACTAAGTCTTTCCTCCTACTGCCCAAAAATGTCTTTTCTTTTTTCTTCCTTTGTCTTTTTCTCACGTGCTATAATCCTCACATGCACACCACTTAAAAGACATACTTTATCTTTTCCTCTATTTTTTCTTGTTTTCTTTCTTCTCTTTTCCTTCTTCTTCTTCTTTTTATTTTGCTTCATTTCCTTCTTTTTGGAGTTTGCTATATGAGCAAACAAAATGTGCGTAAATATAAACATATGTAGTTAAAGTTTCACAAAAACTACAATATACATTGCTAGTACTCAAAATAACTCTATAAAAATAGAGTTATCAGTAGTGTGGGAGTGATTGGTAGCATATCTTTCACAAAGCCTTTCTTTCAAATTGTTCCATGTTAGTTAGAGATCAAGATGCTACAAATTTCCTAAAAAACTATGAAGCCACTTAATTGTAGACCCTTTCATGTTTTAGATTGAAATATGTATCCTTTCCTAATTAGTGAGACCATGAAATTCAAAAAATTCTATAGCATGCATAATCCACATCATCGGATCCTCCTTGCCACAATATTGATGAAATTTAAACCCCCCTAAATTACCCTTTAAAATCTTACCCTCATTGACCTAATCCAACTCCTCCATAGGTTGACTGAAACCTATGTAGGCCTAACTTACCAAACCCATATGGACCAAGGCCCCCACCACTTTGTTAACCACGTTGGCCATACCCCCATGCTTTGACTAATTTGTTGGCTAGAACCTATGAGATGGCTGCCCATACTTTGGTTGAACCCTACTAGAACCATTCCGCCAATGAACTAATTGGAGCTAATGCCAAAACTCGTGTTAACAAACCTGCCGATGAACCTACCATTAAGGACTCCTTCATTCTGAATGAAACCTCCTTCGATGGACCTACCACCAATGCCTCTAGGTTGCGCAATGTCAAACCTACCTCTAATTGGCATTCCCCAACCTAAAGCGCCACTAATCGCACAAATCTGCAAACCCCAAGTGACTTTGACCTAAAACCCAATGGGAACAACCCTATCTATGTAGAACCTCGTTCTAACCCAAAACTCGACTACAATGAGGCCACTAGTGTTGACTCATTGAACTAGCCATAAGTCAGCCTTACCCAACCATTAGGTTGCCTAGATTCATTAAGAATAAAGGGCCTTGATGCCAATCCGCTAGTCCCCACGCTACACATAGGTTGGATTAACCTTACAACAACTAGGCCTATACAGGGTCCTATACTGGCCTTTTTGCCTAGGCTTGAATTCAAGCTTGAGCCAACAATGGAGCTTGCATTGGCCATATTGCCTCCATTTAGATTGGGAATCTGTAGATCTACTGACTCCCTTTAACTAGTGCTTTCTTCATGGCCAGAGTCCTTTTTGTTCCCAAATGAGGAAACTGTTAGAAAATATATGTTTTGTTCTGACAAATTTTTAAATGCTCTTCAAATATTTATGTGTAAAATAAAATTAAAGGAAGTAAAAGGTGTGAAAATTATAATATCAATCAATGATATTGAAAAGTAGCTGGTTTCTTACATCCTTATATATTGCAATATTTTCCAAGTCTCAAAAGAATACTTCCTAACCAAAGAGAAAACATTAGTTGCTTGGTGTTCATATTAAAAAGAATGTGATGCTAGACTTTATGTTATTATAGGAAAAATGTTTATGCAAAAGCAATCCAACTTATATGATAATCTTATAAGAAGAGCTTATATAGATGCAAGCAAATTGAAGCCTGTAAGATGCAGGCTGATTCGAGCTTGCAAGATGAAGGCTGATTTGAGCCTACAAGGTGCAAGTTGATCCAAGCGTGCAACACATGAGCCTAACATAGATCTTTAGTGAGAGTGTGTCATGAGCCTACTGAAATGACACCATTCAACTAAGGGGCGAATGCCATAAATTAGTTTGCTCAATTAGAAGCCCCAACTCTTAACTCGATCGAGACAATGAGAGATGTCGTCCTCTCCACAACCGAATGTCTATTCTCAACAAGAAGAAATGTAGAAGAGGTGATGGATTGTCAAAGTAGCTATTTGGTGTGACTGTGTGGTGATTAAGGGTTTGAATCAAAACACTAAATAATGGAACGACCCTATTCTTTCAATGGAAAGAAGACTTCAAATCTATTAGGTTTGGCAAAAACTTCAAATCAATTACTCTTATTTGAATCAGGTATAAAAGCTTCTATTCTATGGTTCAAAAGGTTGTTGTTGCACACATTGATTGAGAAATCAAAAGAGCTAAACGAAGTTGTTAAAGTATTGCGATACTATGAAGATCTTCGGTGATATTCTTTAAAGATTATATTCTTGTGATTATATACTCTTGTTTATGTGTTGATTGAACTCTCATTATTATTTACACATAAACTTAATTGTAAATTAAAAATCTTAATTTTTTTGTAATTTGGGGGTTTCATGATTAAAGCTTGGATGATTACTTTACATATTTAAAAAGCTCTTTGGTTAGCAATATCCCTCACAAATTATACATTATTGGGGAATTGCTCTTGTAACAAGGATGAAATAACCTTTTATTGTAAGCCTAAAGTGTTGTAATTCCTTTAAGAAGGAATTGGAAGGATTAAGAGAACATTTTCTTCTAATTAATGAGTAAAGTGGACTTTAACTGGTTGAGTTGAAGGAAAAAAAGGGTGGACATAAGTGTGAGTGCTGAACCATTGTGGTAAACCTTGTGTGTATGCTTGTTGTCTACTATTGTTTGAACTTGCCAGGTTTTGATACCTATTGATGTATTTTAGGAACAAATTAATTGACATTAAGCTAAATAACCAATTTAACCCCTCTTTCTTGGTTGGCTATTATACCTAACAATTGGTATCAGAACTAGGTTCTCTAATTAAAGGCTTAACATCCTAAAGTAGATCCTTATAATGGCTTTAGAAAAAGTTGTAGCTATTATCAAAAACTTGTTCAGTGAAATTCTATATGCAAGTATACATGTCGAACAAGTAATATAATGATAAGTACAAATATCGTCCCACAAAGGTAGGTGTTTATTAAACTAACTAATTACTAATGGTGAACAATTTCTAAAGTTTATCTAGTAATTCAAAGTGATAAAACATAAATTAACTAACTAAATTTAACCTAAACTTGATTAATGAGATATGCTAGAGCATCCGATTTCACCTAATTACTAGATACAAATGTAGATTAATTATGCTTGTAAGATTGATTCTACTCATGTGATGACGGAATCTCCTAACTTATTCACTATCCTATGTCTAGGTATAGCGAACCTACTTAGCTCATTAACTCACTGTATTTCTACCCATGAATTAAATGAACTAAGTGCATTAAGATTTGTGAATATTCCAGTTTACACCTAAAGCCACACAAATCGTATGGTATATGTCTATTCATATTAATTTATGGTTGCATATTATATGAAGCAACTACATGTTATCTTTTGTCGGTCTCTAACTGTTCGGTGAAATTCTAACATGCAAGTGTACATGTCGAACAAGTAATATAATGATGAGTACAGATATCGTCCCACGAAGACTGGTGTTTACTAAACTAACTAATTACTAACGATGAATAGTTCCTAAAGTTTATCTAACAAATCGAAATGGTAAAACATGAACTAAATAACTAAATTTAACCTAAACTTGATTAACCAAAGATGTTAGAGCATCCGATTTCACCTAATTATTAGATACAAATGTCCATCATCCATGCTAGCAAGATTTATTCTACTCATGTGATGGCGGAATCTCCTAACTTATTTACTATCCTATGTCTAGGTATAGCGAACCTACTTAGCTCATTAATTCACTGTGAGTCTGCATATGAATTAAATAAGCTAAGTGCATTAAGATATGTGAATATTCTAATTTGCACCTAAAGCCACACAAATCATATGGTATATGTCTATCCATATTAATTTATGGTTGCAAATTACATGAAACAACTGCATGTTATCTCCTGTTGGTCTCAAACATGCAAATCATATCAATTAAGTGGTAGCTAATCACCTAAAAGTATTAAGCTTTGTAATATGCAACTTCACATTCATAAAATATCTCACAAAACATAAATAATCATAACATTCATACTTTATAATTAAATTACATCGTAACTCTAACAAACTAAACTAAAACATCATATTTACATAAACTAAATTAGTGCAAAAACGTGAACAAAACATTCTGGAATTTAAAAACATTAAGCTGTCACCAAAAATGTCTTCAAATCACAAAATAGATTGCACAAATCTGCACATCGGGGGAGAAAATGAAGCTGTCTGGAAAATGGGAAGAAAACGAGCTGACACGCGCCATCACGCGCTCTCACACTCGCCGCCACGCGCCGCCACCGTCCACCGCCAGTCTTCACAGAAACTTCCAGAAACGTAGATCGGGATGCCTAGGTTGCAGATCTGCAAAAATATCCCGCAAATCCACCACAGAAATGCATAGATCTGATGAAAGGACAAAGTTGGCGTTCGCACTTCTTCGCCGGAAACTGCCACAAAATCTCACGCAACTGCCACAGATTTGCCAGAAAACATTCTACAAATTCAGATATACTTTCAGATTGCCGGAAAATGCTTTAAAATGGCTGGAAACCACACTTCAAATGCTGGATATGTATGTTGCCGGAGAAAACGAAGGGCGAACGGTCGGCTTTTGCCTGACCGTCACGCACCTCTTTGAGACCCGCGCTGTTGTGCGCGGCCTTTAACTCTCCGGCGACCACTCTCTCCAGTTGTCGGAATGGAAACCGTCCACTCACGCTCCTTCTTCTCGGTCCTTTTTGGTTAATCTCTCTGATAACTCTATATTTTATAGAGTTATTAATAGTATTTTAGGTAATGTTTAATATAGTTTTTAAATTATATTTGTATTTAATGATAATTATGTATAT
Source organism: Casuarina glauca (assembly GCA_028551395.1). NCBI lineage: Eukaryota > Viridiplantae > Streptophyta > Magnoliopsida > Fagales > Casuarinaceae > Casuarina > Casuarina glauca. The sequence goes on from CM052350.1 coordinate 16,591,739, forward strand.
TTTGTTATTTTATGCAGCAAACTCAAAATTGAAGAAAAAGAAGAAAAAGAAGTAGAAAACCATGAAAAAGGAATAGAAAAGAAAACAAAGAAAACAAAGGTAAGCACGTGGAAGCCATGTGAGGAAAGAGAGAAGAAGAATAGAAAGGAAACGTGGGACCTTATGTTGAATATTAAGGAAGGAGCGTGACTTCACGTGAATTATGCAAAAAGAAGTCAAATAAAAGAAGCTAGTGGAAAACACGTGGGACCGCAGGAGAGAAAAAGAGGCCGATTAACAAAACAAAACCGGGGAGGAGGCTTTTATCTAGGAAGATAGATGGAGAGACCCGGAGAGGACCGAAGAAGACAGAGAGAGGACCGAACAGAGAGAGAGTGGAAAACCAAAGGAGAGAAACCGGAAAAGAAAGAGAAACAGAGGTGAGCGGCTTCTCCTTCGCCGGAAAATCAGAGCCTACGCGCGACAGCGCGGGACTTTGAGAATGTGCAGCGGTTCGGCGAAAACCGACCGTTCTTGCATTCATTTCCGGCGAAGGAGAAAGTTTTCCGACAACCCACTTGATTCCGGCAATTTCTGGATATTTTCCGACCAGATCTAAGGAGATTTCAGCAAGTAGGGAATAGATCCGGCGATTAGTAGCAGTTTCGCGGTAATTTCCGGCGACATTCGACGAACGCCGTGAGTGGGCGATTTCCGGTGAAACTGTCTTTTTTCGGTGATTTTCCAGCAGATCTACTCGATCTTTTGGTAGATCTACATTTTGGGGCTCAGATCTGACTTTCTGTGAAGAACGGCGGTGGCGCGTGGCAGAGTGTGGCGGCGCGTGGCATCGGCGCGTGCAGCTCGTTTTCATCTCTGTTTTGGACAGATTCTTTTCCTTTTCCTCTTATGTGTAGAAATTTATGCAAATCTAGCTTAAACGGAAAGACAATTTGGTGACAGCTTAGTTGTTTTTCAATTTGAGATGTTTTGTGTGATTTTCTGCATTGTTCTGGTTTGTGTAAATATGTTATTTTAATTTATTGTGTTAGAGCTAAGATGAAACTTAATTATAACGTATGAATGTTATGATTATTTGTGCTTTGTGAGGTATTTTATGAATGTGAAGTTGCATGTTACTGATTTTAATGCGTTTAAGTGATTAGCTACCACTTAGATGATCTGATTTGCATATTTGAGTTCGAACGACGACGATATGTAGTTGCTTCATGTAATATGCAACCATAAATTAATATGGATAGAAATATACCATATGATTTGTGTGGCTTTAGGTGCAAACTGGAATATTCACATATCTTAATGCACTTAGTTCATTTAATTCATATGTAGACATACAGTGAGTTAATGAATTAAGTAGGTTCGCTACACCTAGACATAGGGTAGTGAATAAATTAGGAAATTCCGCCATCACATGAGTAGAATTAATCTTGCAAGCATAAATGATCAACATTTGTACTGAGTAATTAGGTGAAATCGGAAGCTCTAGCACATTTCGTTTATCAATTTTAGATTAAATTTAGTTTTTAAATTCACATTTTATCATTTTGAGTTGCTAGATAAACTTTAGAATCTATTCACCGTTAGTAATTAATTAGTTTAGTAAACATCAATCTTCGTGGGACGATATCTGTACTCATCATTATATTACTTGTTCGACATGTACACTTGCATGTAGAATTTCACCGAACAAGTTTTTGGCGCCGTTGCCGGGGATTGGTTGATTTACTGCTGATTAATATTAATACCGAATAGCTTCTTAGTTTAATCTAGCTTTTATTACATTTATTTTACTTTATTTTTATTTTCTTACAGATGGAGAATAATGATGGTACACGTAGACTCCTAAGAGACTATGCTGCACCAACATTCTGGAATGCCACAGCAAGCTTTCAAAGGCCTGAAAGTCAGGCAAACTACTTTGAGATCGAGCAAGCACATAATGCAAATACCCTCGCAGAATCTCGTGCCGAATGGGAAATGTTCCTGAGAAATAGATCATGTGAATTTTGTGGAGGAGCACATGAGAGCACGGGATGTCAAGTAGGTAACCCCTATGTTCATTATAATGATTATGCTAATTTTGTTGGAATTCCTAGCAGGTCACAAATTGACTATTACTCCGACTCGTACAATCCGGGATGGTACAACCATCAAACTTGTACATGGGGTAATCCAAATGAGATGAGACCGCAACCAACATTTTGGCAACCAGAAGAGGTTAAACCTAGCTTAGAGGAAATGATTAACGAGATGGCCAACACCTCACAGAACATTACAGAGAGAATGGAAGCAAACTTTGATAGACAAGAAGCTTCATTCCTAAGATTAGAGGTGCAAATGAGTCAGCTGATCAGCATGATCTCAGAGAGTCAGGAGGGTCAATTGTCGTGCGACACGGAGAAAAGTCTTATAGATACCGCAGAGGCAATAACCCAGACATGTGGCAACCAAGTAGGAGAAGAAGATGCTGACGCAAACATTTTTGAAGAAACAGATAAAGATGTCAGCATACAACTTGAGGAGGCACCTAGGAACAACCTTGTTCTAGCAATTCATGAGTCCTTTATGCCTCCAACTCCATCTACCCAAAGATTCCAGCAACGCGTTAAAGATAAGCAGTTTTTGGAATTCATTGATATATCTTTAAAACTGCACATTAACATTCCTTTTGTAGATACTCCAGTTCAAATGCTTAATTGTGCAAAATTTTTGAAAGAGATACTGGAGAAGAAAAGGAAGCTGGAATTATATGAGACAGTTGTGCTGATTGAAGAATGCACAACCATCAAACGACACAAACTGTCTCCGAAACTGTTGGAATTTCATCCTCCTTGAACAATGTGGAGGATAGTTCGGCTGAAAACTATAAAGCAAGCGCTTCTTGGGAGGCAACCCAAGTACTTTATGTTTTTTTAGTTAGAAATCTTTTGTTAGCAGTTTGGTGTGAAGGCTGTCACCATATGCTCATCACAACTCCATTTTGACAACTTGTAATCAGGGGAGTTTTCCTTGTTCCTTCCTTACTATTGCTCTATTTTCTTTTAACATTGAGAAGTATGCTTCATTTAAGTTTGGGGGTGCTGCTATTGTTGTTGGAAGTGTGCTGTTTTGTTGGGTTGCTTTGGAGGTTGTGTATTGTGGTAGTTGTGGTTGCGTTGTGTATATTGGGAGTATCTTGGAAATGTTTATTTGAAGTGTTAGTGTTAAAATTTTCTGTTTTGTATTAGAAAGTCTATTTTTTTTTTAAGTAAAATCTTTTTCTTGTTTTAGATCATGATTTCTATGATTGGATTCTTTATTGTGAATTCTTAGTGATTCTTTGGGAGATGTAGATTTTGTTCAAACTTGCAATTGTGGTATGAGTTAAGTGTGATTCTGATTATGTTGATTCACTCATTGAGCACTAAAAGTCTGCATTTTCTTGAAATTGTGTGTATCTCTAGAGAACATTCATGTGATGTGTGTGATTTTCTTGGATCTCACCTGGATCTTAGAATTTGCTTGATTTCCTCTTGAGGCGAAATCCTAGGTTACATCTGACTGAGAAAATGATTTAGGCCATCTTTGGATCGATTGAGCCTTTCAAGCTAACCTTATTTACTTATCCCTAGTCACCCCGCTGAGTCTTGTTCTTATCTTGATTTTGTTGAATGACACCTGACATATATCTCTTAGCCTTTTAATCAATTTTCTTCATTGTCCTTTTCCCATGAACATATTGACTTCTAGTGTGTACAAGTTGATTTGAGCATGAGAGAAGTCAAAGGGAAGGATGTAATATGGGAAGAAGTTGATTGAAATGATTGTGTGTTGTACAACTTGTAAATGCAAAAAAAAAAAAAAAAAAAAAAAAAAAGAGAAAAAGATGAAGCATTTGCTTTAGGATGAAATAATCTTATTCTCTTTTGTTAGTATAAGTGCTTTTGTTTTTGTTTTACTGTTGCACACATGATTATGGCCGTTATTAGTGTCAAAGCATTGTTGGACAAGAAAGCACAAGAATAAGTGGTGGTAGAAAGATCATCTTTATGAAGTAAAAAGGTAGCAAGGAGCTAAAGTTTCGATGAGATCCTAGAAAGTAATGTGTTCATGGGTTATTTAAGCTTAAATGACTTCCATCTTACCCTTAGCCCAGCCTTACATTACAAGCTTATGAAAGTCCTATTGATTTTTGGATTAGATGATTAACCTACATTAGTAGAGAGAGGAATGAAGAACAAACCTATGAGGTTCAGTTAAAGATTTTGAGAGGTTGCATATTAATGTGAATTTATTTAGAGTGCATGCAATTGAAAAAAAAATGCGGACTCACACACACACACACGTGGTTAACATAGTTAAGAGTTTATCTTTTCTTATAAACCAATTGCAATGTTTGGATGAAAGTTATGTTTTTCTTTGAATTCTTAAGTTGAGCAATTAAAGGAGAATATCATGAAAGGCTTGGTTGTATGTGCTGTTTTGTTCTTTTGCTCGAGGACGAGCAAAATTTTAAGTTTGGGGGTGTGGCATTGTTGTTTTGGAAAATACTATGGAGTGATTGGTGGTGTTATTAGAATATGTTGTTTAATGCTTTTTATGTGTAATTTCTTGTGCTTTTTGTGTGTAAATTTTTTTTTTTTTATGTTGTTATAATGTGTTGTTTAGAGCTTTTGCTTGAGGACAAGCAAAATGTTAAGTTTGGGGGTATTGATAACTCTATATTTTATAGAGTTATTAATAGTATTTTAGGTAATGTTTAATATAGTTTTTATTAAATTATATTTGTATTTAATGATAATTATGTATATTTTGTTATTTTATGCAGCAAACTCAAAATTGAAGAAAAAGAAGAAAAAGAAGTAGAAAACCATGAAAAAGGAATAGAAAAGAAAACAAAGAAAACAAAGGTAAGCACGTGGAAGCCATGTGAGGAAAGAGAGAAGAAGAATAGAAAGGAAACGTGGGACCTTATGTTGAATATTAAGGAAGGAGCGTGACTTCACGTGAATTATGCAAAAAGAAGTCAAATAAAAGAAGCTAGTGGAAAACACGTGGGACCGCAGGAGAGAAAAAGAGGCCGATTAACAAAACAAAACCGGGGAGGAGGCTTTTATCTAGGAAGATAGACGGAGAGACCCGGAGAGGACCGAAGAAGACAGAGAGAGGACCGAACAGAGAGAGAGTGGAAAACCAAAGGAGAGAAACCGGAAAAGAAAGAGAAACAGAGGTGAGCGGCTTCTCCTTCGCCGGAAAATCAGAGCCTACGCACGACAGCGCGGGACTTTGAGAATGTGCAGCGGTTCGGCGAAAACCGACCGTTCTTGCGTTCATTTCCGGCGAAGGAGAAAGTTTTCCGACAACCCACTTGATTCCGGCAATTTCTGGATATTTTCCGACCAGATCTAAGGAGATTTCAGCAAGTAGGGAATAGATCCGGCGATTAGTAGCAGTTTCGCGGTAATTTCCGGCGACATTCGACGAACGCCGTGAGTGGGCGATTTCCGGTGAAACTGTCTTTTTTCGGTGATTTTCCAGCAGATCTACTCGATCTTTTGGTAGATCTACATTTTGGGGCTCAGATCTGACTTTCTGTGAAGAACGGCGGTGGCGCGTGGCAGAGTGTGGCGGCGCGTGGCATCGGCGCGTGCAGCTCGTTTTCATCTCTGTTTTGGACAGATTCTTTTCCTTTTCCTCTTATGTGTAGAAATTTATGCAAATCTAGCTTAAACGGAAAGACAATTTGGTGACAGCTTAGTTGTTTTTCAATTTGAGATGTTTTGTGTGATTTTCTGCATTGTTCTGGTTTGTGTAAATATGTTATTTTAATTTATTGTGTTAGAGCTAAGATGAAACTTAATTATAACGTATGAATGTTATGATTATTTGTGCTTTGTGAGGTATTTTATGAATGTGAAGTTGCATGTTACTGATTTTAATGCGTTTAAGTGATTAGCTACCACTTAGATGATCTGATTTGCATATTTGAGTTCGAACGACGACGATATGCAGTTGCTTCATGTAATATGCAACCATAAATTAATATGGATAGAAATATACCATATGATTTGTGTGGCTTTAGGTGCAAACTGGAATATTCACATATCTTAATGCACTTAGTTCATTTAATTCATATGTAGACATACAGTGAGTTAATGAATTAAGTAGGTTCGCTACACCTAGACATAGGGTAGTGAATAAATTAGGAAATTCCGCCATCACATGAGTAGAATTAATCTTGCAAGCATAAATGATCAACATTTGTACTGAGTAATTAGGTGAAATCGGAAGCTCTAGCACATTTCGTTTATCAATTTTAGATTAAATTTAGTTTTTAAATTCACATTTTATCATTTTGAGTTGCTAGATAAACTTTAGAATCTATTCACCGTTAGTAATTAATTAGTTTAGTAAACATCAATCTTCGTGGGACGATATCTGTACTCATCATTATATTACTTGTTCGACATGTACACTTGCATGTAGAATTTCACCGAACACTCTCCACCCCCATCTTCGTCCGTCCTAGGGTCCCGACAAAAGCCACTTGCCTTTTTTTTTTTCTCACGTGTCCAGCTATCCTCCTTCCTCTTTCCTTCTTTGACTTTTCTTTGTCCATTTTCTTTTTTGTTCCATATAATTCACGTTCACCTTCATCAATTCTTCTACATAGGTCCCACGTGTTTCCTCTCTTTTCCTTCTTTTTCTTTGTCAAGGATCTCACATGCTTCATAGATAAGGGGTGTGATAAATGGTGAACATTTTTCCTGATTTATTGCTTCTTTTTCTTCTTTTTCTTCTCTTTTGGGTTTGTTGCATAAAATAACAAAATATGCATAAAAATAATTAAATATAAATATAATTTAATAAAAACTATATTAAACATTACCTAAAATACTATTAATAACTCTATAAAATATAGAGTGATCACTAACATGCAAATTAGATCATTTAAGTGGTAGCTAATCACTTAAAAGCATTAAACTCCATAATATGCAACTTCACATTCATAAAATGTCTCACATAACATAAATAATCATAACATTTATACCATTGTAATCAAGTTCATTGTAGCTTTAACAAACTGAACTAAAACAACATATTTACACAAACTAGAACAGTGCAGGGAATTAAACAACACATTCTGTAAATTAAAAACATTAAGCTATCACCAAAAATGTCTTCAAATCATAAAAAGTCTGCACAAATCTACACATTAAGCGGAAAAGAAGGTTCTGTTTGAAAAATGGGACGAAACGAGGAACACATGCACCGTCATGCACTTTCGCATGCCTTGTCATGCGCCAGTGACACGCGCCACCATCTACTACCACGTGCTGCACTATCTACTGCCGGTCTCCACAGAAACTTCCAGAAAGGTTGCAGATTTGCAAAAAGATTTAGCAAAATCACCATAGAAACGTGCAAATCTGAGAAAAACTCTAATTCAGTGCCCACCATCTCTCACCGGAATCCGCCATGAAATTGCCACAAAATCGCTCCAGAAACGTCGGAAGTAGCATAGATTGGCTGAAGATGCTTGCAGATCACCTAAAAAGAGCTCAGATCGACCGAAAATTGGCCCAGATCGATTGGAGATGGGTCCTGCTGTCATGCTACCACCCCCTCTCAACTGGGTCTCGATCGTGGGAGAAAACGAACACAGACAGTGTTCCAGTTGGCTTTCACCCAATCGTCCCAGGCCGGCACTCGTTTCCCTACCGCTTCTCTCTCCGCTGGTGACTCTTCTCACTCCCTTTCTCAAGTTTAGCACTTTCTTTTTTTCATCTTAAAGCTCCCCTCGACGATTCCCAAAACGACAAAAGGCTTGATCTTTTCTCTTTTTTTATTTTTCGCATGATCAAAGGCCCATCGAATGTTCAGCCTAAGCCCGCATAAGCTTGATAAAAGGCGCTCTTTTTAGCTCTCTTTCTCTTTTCTCATTTTCTTTTGGTTTTGTGCTTCTTTTCTTCTTTTTTCTTCTATTTTGGGTTTGCTATATAAATAACAAAATATACATAAATACAATTAAATACAAATATAATTTAATAAAAAATATATTAAATATTACCTAAAATAATAATAATAATAACTCTATAAAATATAAAGTTATCATATGTGATTTAATAAACCACCACTATTTAATGATATAAATTATAGACATTGGAGACAATTAATGCAAATGTTTATCACTAGTGAAGACCTAAAAGCATGGCAGGTTATTAGAAAAGGAACTACATTATCCAAGATTGATGATTGAAGTAAAAATGAAGCTAAGGTTATGGGGTTAAATGCCCAAACCATGAATATGATATATAGTGGCTTAAGAGCTCATGAGTTCAATAAAGTGTCTTCTTGCCTCACCAGTAAAGAAATCTAGGATAAGTTAAAAGTTATCTATAAAGGTACTAAGAAAGTCAAGTTTTCTAAAGTTATTATGCTTACATATGATTATAAATCATTTAATATGAAATATTTTAAAACTATTAGTGAAATGTTTGGTAGATTTACTGAAATAGTTTCTGAACTTAAATTGTTAGGAAAGACATATACAAATGAAGAAATAGTTAGAAAAATGTTAGTGTCTTTGCCTGAAAGTTGGGATCCTAAAAAGATGGTCATAAAGGAAGCACATGACTTAGATAAACTAACCTTAGATGACTTGCTAGGATCACTAAAAACTCATGAAATGAAACTAATGAGAAAGGAAAGAGAAAGAGAAAGAGATAATAGAAAATCACTTGTTCTAAAAGTAAATGCAGAAAAAATTGATGAACTAGATTCTAAAAATGATGAGATTGCTATGCTAGCTAGGAGATTCAAAAAATTCCTTAAGAAAGGTATAAGCAAGAATGTAGGATAATCTAGGAAGAAAGAAATGTATGATCCTAGGGATAATATATGTTTTGAATGTATAAAATCAGGACATGTTAAGGTTGATTGCCCTATACTTAAAAAGAAAAATAATAAAAATTAAAAGAAGGCCATTATTGCTACCTAGGATGATGAGATCTCATCATCAAAAAAGGAGGAATAAGAAGAAGTGGCACATCTTTGTCTAACTACAGGAATAACCTTTGAAGATGAGAAATCTGAGGTAACTAACATTGAATCTCTAAATGATGTAAACTATAGTATAGAAACTACTTTTTTTGATTTGGTGGAGTATGCAAATAAGATGAAAAATATGTATAGAAAAATGAAAGAGAAATATAAATATGTAAAAGCTAAAACTAGTTGTGATAAAGTTGTTTTAATAAATTCTGCATCATCTTTAGACAAGAATGATAATGTTGCTGAAAACATGAGAATATGTGAATTAGAAAAAGAAAAACAACAAATTCAGCTGAAGTTGGATGACACCACATTACTGTTAAAAAATTTCATAAAAGGTAGTACCATGTCATAAAAGATATTGCAATCTGAAAGAGGCATGTATGACAAAGCTGGTATAGGTTATAAATTAGATGAGAATTCAAAATCTTTTACTAAATTCTTTGAAAAGAAACGCTACATGACTCCATTGTATGATAAATGTTCATATTGTAAATATGTTGGTCATTCAATTGATACCATGTCCTATTAGGCTTAGAAGATCATATAAGATAAAGAAAGTATGGATGCTTAAAACTCCTAGTAGTATTTGTTCAACTAACTCTCACAGACCCAAAGAAAAAAAGGTACCAAGCACTTTAACAAATATCTTTATTTCTATAGGCTTTGAGTGTAAAAGTGAATATAGAAGACTACAAAAATTTATGGATTCTGGACAGCGAATGTTCTTGTCATATGACTAGGATGATGGAGCGTTTCTCAACACTTGAGCTAAAAACTAGAGGTATGGTCTCTTTTGGAGATAACTTCGAGGGAAGAATCAAAGTATAGGAACTATAGGTAATCCAAAAATCATGCTTATTTTAGAAGTTTTATTTGTGGATAAGCTGAAATGCAATCTACTTAGTATAAGCCAACTATGTGACAAGACTTTAAAGTAAAGTTTGAAAAGGAACTTTGTCTTGTTGAACACATGAAGCATGATATCAAAATTGTTGGAAAAGGGAAAGATAATGTTGGATCTTAGTGAATTGTCTGTTAAACAAACATGTTTAATTGTGAATAAAAATGTTGATGCTTAGGTGTGACATAGAAAACTTAGGCATGCAGGTCTAGGTTTGATAGAAAAACTGTCTAAGAATAATTTGGTTAAAGATCTTCCTACTCTAAACTTTGATAAAGATAGGTTATGTGAAGCATCTGTCAAGGTTAAACATAATCAAAGTAACTTTAAATTGAAGCTCATTCTAGCTACTGCAAGACCATTAGATCTATTCAGTCTTTTAAGAACAACCATTTTAAATGGTAAATACTATGTCTTAGTCATAATATATGATTACAGTAGATATACATGGCTAGAAAGGATGAAGCATTTCAGAATTTTGATAATTTTTGTAAAATGAAAAAGGTCTTTCTATTGCAAAAATAAGAATTGATCATGGTGGGGAATTTGAAAATCATCTCTTTGAAAAATTATGCTCTAAAAGTGGAATCTTTCATAATTTTTCAGCACCTAGGACTTCACAACAAAATGGTGCTGTGGAGAAAGAATAGGACACTTCAAGAAATGGCTAGAACTATAATGTGTGAATATAATCTTCCAAAAATTTTTTAGGGAAAAGCTATAAGTACAACTTGTTATATTTCAAGTGCACTCTTGAGACCTATTTTGAAAAAGACTTCACTTGAATTATTCTTTGGTAGAAAATCGAATATCTCTTACTTTCATATCTTTGGAAGCAAATGTTTTGTTTTAAATCGTGGTAAGGAGTGATGAGGCTATCTTTCTCGGTTACTTTCATACTAGTAAAGCATATAGAGTAGTCAATAAAAGAACTCTAGTAGCAAAGGAATTAATATATGTTAAGTTTGAAGATGACTACACTACCCATATAGAAAACAAAATCAATCCTCGCTTAAATGAACAAGGAAACAATGAGAAGGATGGAGCTAGAGTTGGGGGGGAGTATGAAATAAGAGACTTTTCCTTTCTTAGAGTTAAAGGGGAAGTAGATCAACAACATATATTAGGTAATCTCAGTAATAAGGTGAGTACATGGTTATGGTATCACAACACCTGTGAAAACCAAGCCTTCTTGTTTCAAGTAAAGCTAAAGAAGACAGATGAAGCTCTTGAACGTGAAAATTGGTTTCTTGCTATGTAAGAAGAGTTGAATCAGATTGAAAGAAATCAAGTTTAGAACTTGGTTCCTAGACCAAAAGACCATCTAGTTATTGGCACAAAATGGGTATTTAGAAATAAGGTAGATGAAAATGAGGAATAAAGTTAGATTAGTTACACAAAGATATAACTAAGAGGAAGGAATAGGCTATGATGAAACCTTTGCACCAGTAGCTAGGTTAGAAGCTATTAGGATGCTGTAGGCATTTGCTTATTGTATGAATTTTACTCTATTTCAAATGGATGTAAAGAGTGCTTTCTTAAATGTTATTGTTCGGTGAAAATCTATATGCAAGTGAACATGTCAAACAAGTCGTATAATGATAAGAAAGATATCGTCCCACAGAGATTGGTGATTACTAAGCCAACTAATTACTAACGGTTAACAACTCCTAAAATTTATCTAGCAAACCAAATTGATAGATAATAGATTAATAAACTAAATTTAATAAAACTAAATACGTGAAATATGTTAGAGTGTCCGATTTCATCATAACTATGAGGTATTAATGTAGATTATGTATGCTTGCAAGAGGGATAATATCTGTGTGATGGCGGAATCTCCTAATTTATTTACTATCCTTTGTCTAGGTATAGTGAACCTATTTAGTTCATTAATTCACTATATCTTTATATGTGAATTGAAACAAACCAAATGCATTAGGATCTGTGAATATTCTCAGTTTACACCGAAAGCCACACAAATAATATGGTATATGTCTATCCATATTTAATTTATGCTTACATATTATTGATGCGATTCGCGATGGGCTAAGGAGTGAGCTTAGGATCAAAACAAGGAATAAGGATTCCATGTTCAAAAATAAAGGATTAGAAAGGATTCAAGGCTAGGATAAAAGGGATTTAGAACAAAAACTCAAACTGAAGAACACGTATGAACAGTAACTCGGAATAGGAAAGGATCTTATGGTTGAGAAATTGAAAAACAGAAGTTTAAAGATCGTGACAAAAAAAAGGAAAGAACAAGGAAATCAAAGTAGGAATATAAAGACTGGAATTTTAGAACAAGAATATAAAGGCTGGAATTTAAGAACAAGAATGTAAAGGCTGGATTTCAAGAACAAGAATGTAAACGCTGGAATTTAGGAACAATAATGTAAACGCTGGAATTTAAGTGCAAGAATATAAAGATTGAAATTGAAGAACAAGAATGTAAAGGCTTGAATTTAAGGGCAAGAATATAAACGCTGGAATTTAGGAACAATAATGTAAACGCTTGAATTTAAGGGCAAGAATATAAAGATTGAAATTGAAGAACAAGAATGTAAAGGCTTGAATTTAAGGGCAAGAATATAAATGCTGAAATTTAGGAACAATAATGTAAACGCTGGAATTTAGGAACAATAATGTAAACGCTTGAATTTAAGGGCAAAAATATAAACGCTGGAATTTAGGAACAATAATGTAAACGCTGGAATTTAAAAACAAAGATGAAACACTTAGGTTTCTCTCAAAATAAGCTTAAACTCAAATCTCTTGATCTTGGTCTTGGTTTTGGACTTGGTCTTGGTTTTTGGACTTGGTGTTTGTTCTCTACAAATGAGCTCTATTTATAGGGAGAGCTAAGGGACACAAAAAGATAAAATAATGAAAACATTCAAAATAAATTAAACATAGGTGGTAGACAACCTACCAAATGGGTTAGGTAGGTTGGGATAAAAATACCCAATGGGAGACAACCTACCAAATGGGTTAGGTAGGTTGGAATAAAATACCAAATGGGGGACAACCTACCAAATGGGGTAGGTAGGTTGGAATAAAATACCCAATGGTGGACAACCTACCAAATGGGTAGGTAGGTTGGGCTTAATGGGCTTGTTGGGCCCCCATTGTGGAATGGGCTTGTTGGGCCCTCAGTGTTGAATAGTGGATTGGATCCCATGGTGGCCCAAGTTCTTTGATATAAGGACTAATAAGGCTTGGGCTTGGCTTGAGCTTCTCCTTGATATGGGCCTTAGGTCGATTCGCATCATTCTCCCTTTCTTGACAAAGATTTGTCCTCAAATCTTGATTGTTGGTTTGGGCTTTATTGCTCGATGGATCCATAATCCAAGTTGTTGAACACGCATGAAGTTCTACCTCTGGTGGCCTACCCAAATGGGTTGGTTCACAAATCAGTGGTAAACAACCATGTTGTTTGGATGGAAGTTTACAACCTGACCAGTGATAGGATGCAAACAAGTAGTTGAGGTTATGTAATGTCTTTTGAGTACCTTCATCAGTAGCATTGAAAATTCTGTGTGATTGTTGCTGACAATCACCACTGTTCAAGCTAGATAATGCTCCTGAATTCTTCAACACTTGGTTGAGACGTTGTGTTTCATCTGACAAAATCACTACTGCCTTGTTTCGTAGTAGTTCGCGCTTTGGTAGATCTGAACTTCTTGGATCTATCTCCTGTTTAGGCAGCACCTCTTGTTTTGGATTATCCAAGTACTTTGGATTTGCACTCATGGTTGTTGGTGCGTCAATCTCCGAAAGAACGAAACTTTCTAGGCCCTCCTCTTTCTTTGTCAACACCACTGGCTTTGGTAGATCCAAATCTTTTGGTTCTACTTGTGTTGACTTTGTTTCTTCGATTTGAACAACTTCTATGGCTTTCTTTGGTGAGGCTTTTTTCTTGTTCCACCTTTCTATCCACATATCATATTCTTCCTTGTAGTAATGATGGTGGTGCTTTTGCTGGTTCTTGGGATTTGTTAAAGCATGATTTTCTTCTTGCGGTGGTTGATATGTTGGAGGTACATAGGGTGGTTGTGCAAACTGAGGTTGGTAATAGGGTGTAAGTGGTACTAGCCCCTGTGGTACATTTAAAGGTTGGGGTGGTGATGGTATGGATATTTGGGGTGAGGGTAGAGTTGTTTGGAATAGCGGGTGCATTGTTTGTAATGGTGGTGGAGTATAAAGTGTCTGGGCTATTTGTAGGGGAAAGCTTTGTTCAAACAAAAGTTTGAACTCTTGGATTTCAGCCCTCATGTCCTGGATTTGACTCATCTGCACCATATGGGCAGTTAGCCATGGTGGAGTGGGTGAGGATGACCAAGAAGAACGATTTTCTTCTTGAGACATGGTGATACTGTCAACACATTGAGAGTGAGAAGATAAAAGATCTGCTAGAACAGCTCACTTGCCAAAACCTAAGCTTTGATACCACTTGATGCGATTCGCGATGGGCTAAGGAGTGAGCTTAGGATCAAAACAAGGAATAAGGATTCCATGTTCAAAAATAAAGGATTAGAAAGGATTCAAGGCTAGGATAAAAGGGATTTAGAACAAAAACTCAAACTGAAGAACACGTATGAACAGTAACTCGGAATAGGAAAGGATCTTATGGTTGAGAAATTGAAAAACAGAAGTTTAAAGATCGTGACAAAAAAAAGGAAAGAACAAGGAAATCAAAGTAGGAATATAAAGACTGGAATTTTAGAACAAGAATATAAAGGCTGGAATTTAAGAACAAGAATGTAAAGGCTGGATTTCAAGAACAAGAATGTAAACGCTGGAATTTAGGAACAATAATGTAAACGCTGGAATTTAAGTGCAAGAATATAAAGATTGAAATTGAAGAACAAGAATGTAAAGGCTTGAATTTAAGGGCAAGAATATAAACGCTGGAATTTAGGAACAATAATGTAAACGCTTGAATTTAAGGGCAAGAATATAAAGATTGAAATTGAAGAACAAGAATGTAAAGGCTTGAATTTAAGGGCAAGAATATAAATGCTGAAATTTAGGAACAATAATGTAAACGCTGGAATTTAGGAACAATAATGTAAACGCTTGAATTTAAGGGCAAAAATATAAACGCTGGAATTTAGGAACAATAATGTAAACGCTGGAATTTAAAAACAAAGATGAAACACTTAGGTTTCTCTCAAAATAAGCTTAAACTCAAATCTCTTGATCTTGGTCTTGGTTTTGGACTTGGTCTTGGTTTTTGGACTTGGTGTTTGTTCTCTACAAATGAGCTCTATTTATAGGGAGAGCTAAGGGACACAAAAAGATAAAATAATGAAAACATTCAAAATAAATTAAACATAGGTGGTAGACAACCTACCAAATGGGTTAGGTAGGTTGGGATAAAAATACCCAATGGGAGACAACCTACCAAATGGGTTAGGTAGGTTGGAATAAAATACCAAATGGGGGACAACCTACCAAATGGGGTAGGTAGGTTGGAATAAAATACCCAATGGTGGACAACCTACCAAATGGGTAGGTAGGTTGGGCTTAATGGGCTTGTTGGGCCCCCATTGTGGAATGGGCTTGTTGGGCCCTCAGTGTTGAATAGTGGATTGGATCCCATGGTGGCCCAAGTTCTTTGATATAAGGACTAATAAGGCTTGGGCTTGGCTTGAGCTTCTCCTTGATATGGGCCTTAGGTCGATTCGCATCATATTACAAGAAGCAATTGCATATCATCTCCTATCAGTCTCAAACATGCAAATCAGATCATTCAAGTAGTAGCTAATCACTTAAAAGCATTAAACACAATAATATGTAACTTCATATAAACAAAATATCTTGCAAAACATAATAATCATAAGATTCATACCATCATAATTAGGTTACATCGTAGCTCTAACAAAAATAAACTAAAACATAAAGAAACAATGAGGAAGAATAGTAATAAGAAATAAAGAAGGCATCTTGAATCCAAGAACAAAAAGTCTGTCACCCTTTTAGTCTTCAATTCAAGAAAACCTTGAATTCTTGGCCTCTCTCTTGAGTTGTACTCAATTTTCTCCTCTTCTTTGGCCTCGTCTCTTCTCTTAAATAGGGTTTAGGTTTAAACCTATCTCTTATCCTAGTAGAACTGGGATTTAGAGACCTAAAACAATTGGGTTTTGAACTCCTAATTTAATTAGGCTTTGAACTCCTAATATGATTAGGTTTTCTAACTATTTAGAAAACCCAATAACAATAAAATCTAATAACAATCATCCAAAGCCCAAGCCCATCTTGACTCTCTTGATCTTGATATTATGATTTTGCCACACAATAAGCATCAAGTTTTCCATGTTCATCCATTTTCTCCTTGCCTCTTTGTGCTACATAAATAAGATAAATTTAGGTAAATAAAGAGGAGTTCAAATGTTTGCTCACAATTAATAAAGTTATTTATTGCTTAAAATAGGTAAAATAACTCTATAAAAATAGAGTTATCAATTATTGTTAAAGAAAAAGTGTATGTTGAACAACCACCCAGATTTGAAGATCCAATGTGTCTTAATCATGTTTTCAAGCTTTCAAAAGCTTTATATAGACTTAAACAAGCCCCATGAGCTTGGTATGATAAGTTAAGTAATTTTTTGCTTAGTGCAAAATTCAGAAAGGAAAAGTGGATAACACATTCTTCATTAAAACAAAAGGAAAGGATTGATTATTCAAATTTATGTTGTTGATATTGTGTTTGGTTCTACTAATCCTACTCTATGTAAAGAATTTGATGAATCTATGCAAAATTAGTTTGAGATAAGCACAATGGGTAAGTTGACTTATTTCCTAGGCCTTCAAATAAAACAATCTAGCAAAGGCATTTTTATAAGTCAAACCACTTATGAAAATGAATTAATTAAGAAATACAAGATGCATGATTCCAAACCTATAAACACTTCCATGAGCATATTTATCTCTTTATCATATGATGAAAAAGGGGTTAGTGTTGATTCAACACTGTATAGAGGAATGATTGGTTCATTGCTTTATTTGACTGCATCTAGACCTGATATCATGTTTAACGTGTGTTTATGTGGTAGATACAAATCTGATCCAAAAGAACAACATTTAATGGTTGTTAACTAAATATTCAAATATTTGAAAGACACAGCTACACTAGGAATTTGGTATCCTAGACACACAACTCTTGATTTGTATGCTTTTAGTTATTCTGACTATGTTAGGTGTAATATAGATTGAAGGAGTACAAGTGGTGCTTGCCATTTTCTTGGAACATGTTGATTTCTTGGTATTCCAAGAAACAAAATAGTGTAGCTCTTTCCTCCACTAAGATTAAATACATAGCTGCTACTAGTTGTTGTGTTCAAATTTTATGGATGAAACAACAATTTGGAAGATTATGGTGTTTACTCACTAATGTTCGACTAAGATGTGATAATACTAGTGCCATAAATTTAACAAAAAAATCCTATACAACACTTTAAAACTAAGCATATAGAGATAAGACATCATTTTATTAGAGGCCACGTACAAAAATGTGATATTGCTCTTGAATTTGTTCAAATTGACCAACAACTTGTTGATATCTTTATTAAACCATTGGATAAAGGAAAATCCTATGCTTTTTAGCAAGAGCTTGCCAGGTGCTTGTTTGAAAATATCTCTTAAACTTTATGTTATGCTATTGTACTATATTTCCTGCTCTTGTACAACTTGTACATAAGTTTGTTTTGAGGGGAAGCACCATGCAACTCCATTTACCTCACCGATCAGTTATCTTACTCTTTTACTACTTGCATCATCCTCATCTTATCTATTTGTGTTATCATATGCTCTTTCTGATTATGCAAAAAAGGGAAGAGAGTATTATTGCACATGAATGTTCTATTTCTGACTATCTGGTGCATATGATATTACTCACTTCATTGATGAGATGTGTTATCGTATGCTTAAGTTATGAAAATTTTGTCATCATAAAAAAATGGGAGATTGTTGGAAAAAAAAATATGTTTTGTTATGACAAATTTTATTGTTAAATGTATATAAATATTTTTCATATATTTATGTGCAAAATAGAATTAAAGAAAGTAAAAGGTGTATAAATTATAATATTAATCAATGATATTATAAAGTAGTCAATTTCCTACATCTTTATATATTGCAATTTTTTCAAGTCTCAAAAGAATACTTCCTAAATAAAGGGAAAACATTAGTTGCATGGTCTTTATATGAAAGAGAATTTAATGCTAGACTTTATGTTATTATAGGAAAAATCCAACTTATTGTGATTTGCAAGCCAAGTCCAAATCTATGACATGTAGCCTGAGCTTATATGATGAGCTTATGAGATAAGCTTATATAAATGCAATTTGATCTAAGCTTGCAAGATGCAAGCTGATTCAAGCCCACAAGACGTAAGCTGATCCAAGCTGCAACATGTGAGCTTAACACAATGCTTAAGTGAAGGCTACAAGCTCACCAAAACACACCATTCAACTAAGAGTTGAGTGCTCTAAATCAAGCTTTGCTCCAATTAGAAGCCCTAGCTCGTAATTTGATCGAGACAGCTCCTCTTAGTAGTTGAACGTCTATTATCAATTAGAAGAAATGTTGTGTCAAAATGGCTAATCAGGTGACTATGTGATGATTAAGGGTTTGAATCAAAGCCCTAAGTGATGGAACAACTCTATTATTCCAACAAGAAGAAGGCTCCAACTTTGTTAGGCTTGGTAAAAACTTCAAATAAGCTATTCTTGTTTGAATATGATATAAAAGCTTCCATTCTATAGTTCAGGAGATAGTTTTTGCATGAGTCTATTGAGAAATCAAAAGAAGAAATTGAGACTACTCAAAGTGTTGTGATTCTATGAACATCTTCGATGATATTCTTTAAAGATCATATTCTTGTGATTTATATTTTTGTATACTCTTGTTTATGTGATGATTGAACTCTGATTATTATTTGCATATAAACTTGGTTGTAAATTTGAAACCCTAATTTGTTGTAATTTAGGGATTTTATGATTAAAGCTTGGATTAGTTCTCTACATCTTTAATAAGCTCACTTATTAGTAATATCCCTCACAAACTATACACTATTGGGGATTTGCTATTGTAACAAGGTTAAAATAACCTTTGATTGTAACCCTAAAGTTCTGTAATTCCTTTAAGAAGGAATTAGAAGGATTAGGATAACATTTTCTTCTTATTAGTGAGTAAAGTGGACTTCAACTAGTTAAGTTGAAGAAAGAAAAGGATGGATGTAGGTGTAAGTGCCAAACCATCATAGTAAACCTTGTGTTTGTACTTGCTATCTATTGTTGCTTGCGTTTATGGTTTATATTGATAATTATTGTTGTGTTTGAGAAACTAGATTAATAGACATTGTTAGCTAAACAACCAAGTCCCCCCCCTCCCCCCTTCCGATTGGCCATTGTACTTAACATAGCAAAATGTTAGGTTTAAGGGTTTTAATAACTCTATTTTTATAGAGTTATTTTACCTAATTTATGAAATAAATAATGTAATGCTTATGAAAAAATATTTGAATTTCTATTTATTTATTTAAATTTGCCTTGTTTATGTAACATAAGGAGATGTGGAGAAAAAGGATAAGCATAGAGAACCTAATGCTTATTGTGTGGGAAAATATGGTTAGAATATTAAGATCAAAAGAGACAAGATGGACCTGGGATTTGGATGATCGTTATTAGATTTTCTATTATTGTTGGGTTTTCTAAATAATTAGGTTTTGAACTCTTATATTAATTAGGCTTTGAACTTCTAACATAACTAAAAGTTCAAAACCCAATTGTTTTAAGTATCCAAAACCCACTTCTACTAGGATAGGAGATAGGTCTAAACCCTAAACCTTATTTAAGAGAAAAGAAGAGCAAAAGAAAAGGAGACAATTTAGCACAACTCAAAAGAGATGATAGAAATTCAAGATTTTCTTGAAAATAAGACAAAAAGGGTTATAGACTTATTTGTTCTTTGGTTCAAGATGACTTGTTTTATTCTTATTATTGGTCTTGCTTATTATTTCATTATTTTTTAATTTATTTTTTTTGTTAGAGCAACGATGTAGCCTAACTATGATGATGTGAATTTTATAAGTTTCTATGCTTTAAAATATATTTTATTTATGTGAGTTATATATTATTGTGTTTAATGCTTTTAAGTGATTGGCCACCACTTAAATGATTTGATACGCATGTTTGAGATTGAAAGGTGATAATATGCAAATATTTTTTATAATATATAACCATGAATTAAATATGGATAGACATATACCACATTGTTTATGTGGCTTTTGATAATAAGATGATCAAAAGATTTATTGTAAATTAGGAATATTCATAGATCCTAATGCACTTTGTTTATTTCAATTCACATAGAGATATAGTGAATTAATAAATGGATCCTTATGGAGTAAGTGGATTCATAGTACTAAATGCAGGGGAAATTCAATTATGGAGCTTGACATCAAAGGAAATATGGCATGGAGTTGGAGAGGTCTTCTAAAGTTACGACAAACTTTAACCTCTATGCTATCCAAACCTTCTTATTGCTGTAAGGAAACGTACAAGGAATTACGTCAAGTGAGCACTGAGGTTGAATGGTACAACTTAATATGGTCAGGAGGAATCAGCAAACATAACTTCATTGGTTGGCTCATATGTAGAGACAAACTACCTACAGCAGTAGTGGTTTCTCGTTGGCTCCCCTCAATGGATTTGTATTGTAATTTATGTGGCTCTCACTATGAAGATAGATCACACTTGTTCTTTCAGTGTATTTGGACTAACCAGGTTTGGAGAACTATTCTAGCTCAACAAGGCATTCGTAAGGTCATCTACGATTGGGAATCTGAATTGCAATGGATGATTAAAGCAACTAAGGGAAGGGATTTAGCCGCAAAGCTTCTCCAGCTTTCTTTCTTAGCTTGCCTTTATTGTATATGGTTAGAACGAAATCGTAGACGTTTTCAGAATAAGTCTATTGATATTCCAATGTTATTAGCTAAAATCAGGAGAGTAGTCCGTGGAAGAGCCTCTTTATTTAGAAACATTAAACTCTCTCAAGCTAATGTTTTGTTGAGTCATAGTTGGAGAATTTCAAATTCTATATTCTCCTAGATGACTTGTAATGCTGGGGTATGCCCCTAAGCTTATGTATTTCTTTATTCTTCGATGAATCAACTCACATATTCATCAAAAAAAAAAAAATGGAGTAAGTTTGCTATACCTTGACAAAGGATAGTAAATAAATTAGGAAGTTCCGCTATCACATAGATATTATCATCCTTGCAAGTATAAATTATGAAAATTCATATCTAGTAGTTATGGTGAAATTGGGTGCTCTAACATATTTCTCATATTGATATTTCTTTCATTTAGTATTGAACTTTTGTTTTAGAAAATTTTAATTTTAATTCATCATCAATTGTCTTTTAATTTTCTAGATAAATTTTAGGATTAGTTCATTGTTAGTACTTAATTAGTTTAGTAATCACCAATTTTTATGGGACAATACACTTTCTTATCATTATATTATTTGTTCAACATGTTCACTTGCATTTAAAATTTTCACAAACAACCACCCCAATCGAATGGTTAAACTAAGATAGCATCCAAATGTATTTAAGGATTTTGTGTAGGGTAAACAAAGGAATGGTGTAGGTGGCTACCTTAGGCTTCCTACCATTACAATACAAGTGTGCAAACTGCCAATGACGAAACTCCTTATGAGATAGTATATGAAAGACTTCCTCTATCCTTATTAACCTATGTGCCTAATGCCACTACTATTAAGCCTGTAAAGGGTCCTGTACCCATGTATTGAATTTCCTTGCAAAGCTACAAGGAGTAGATTTTCAAAAGTCCACAAAAAAAAAATTGCTAAATGCCCAAAATGAAAAGCAAAAAAATTCTGATTCTGATAAAGATGTTCCTCAGTAATCTAATCATGACTTTTGAAGTCATGTGTGGTAGCAATACCAAACCAAATATGATGATCAGTGGGGTCCTTGGCTATGCCTTGATCAAATCTTGAAGATCTTAATGCCATAATGCCTTTCAATAGTAAGCTATAACTATGATCTAGTATTGAAGCAAGTTAGAGAGAAACTAGTGGTAGCACAAAACATAATGAAGAAACTATATAATAAGAGTAGTCGAGACCTCCAGTTTCATGTGGGGGACAAGGTTTATTTTTTCCTCAACCTTATAGACAAGTCTCGGTAGCCATGAAGAGATTTAACAAGCTAAGACCAAGACTTTATAGGCCCTTTAAGATTGAATAAAAAATTGGAGAAGTGAGATATAAGCTGTGGTTGCCTACTAGCTTTGGGATCCATCTTGCATTCAACATTTCCAATCTAAAGAAGCACTTGGGAGGAAAGGATATGGTACAAATTGAATTGCCTATTTTCTTGGCAAATGGGTGTTGGGAAAAAGGTATGTACTTTCCCATTTTGATTGAACCTATAAGAAAATATTGAAACATAAATAATGAAAGTACTTTGAGTCATAAATAAAAGTTTCAAACATCATAACTAACATAACCAACATAAGAATTCTTAACATAAAAAATTGCACAAGTATGAAGAAAAACCATAAGACGGACCATGAAATCCATCCAAATCTTTACTATATAAATCTTTAGGTGTACAACTCAATTAAGTCCTCAACAACATCAATAGGTCAAACATCCACCAATCAAATAAAAATGGAATCTACAATTGATAGTGAATTTCAAGTTGAAAACGTCAACTTAGTTGAGAAATGTTGAAGAAAAATCCCTTTGATTTTTTATCAAGATCTGTTGGTGTAAAGAGCTCTAAATGATAATCCAACTATTCAAAATAAAGAACATCCAATCCTAAATTTTCTAACAACCAATCTACTTAATTAGACCATGAAAGGACTATTACGTAATGTTTCTAATTCCTATAAAATTTTGCTCTTTTATGTTTCTCTCTTGTTTTTTTTTTTTTTTTTTTGGGTGGGTATGGCTATACACAAAACCTCTCTCTTAATCCAAGATTAGGATAACTGTTGGAAAATAGGGTTTTGTTGTGACTGAAAATATTTATGTGTAAATATCAATTCTCAAATTATGTTTTTCTAAAATGTGCAAAAAGCAAAACTATAGGAAGTAAAAGGTGTACAAATTATAATATCAATTAATGATATTATAAAGTAACCAGGTTCCTACATTTTCTCATAAAATATACTCTTAAAGTATTTGTTGCATATATTCAAATAAATGTTGATTATTTAAATATATTGTTTATTTAAATATCTCTTCAAGAAATATGAAATATACTTTAATATATTTTAGGAATATGATACTTGGTTTGGTGAAATTGCAGGAAAAATATATGAGCTTAAGTTCAATATATGCAATACATTAAAAATGCATTAATATTGGACCATGTTGATTTTGGAGTGGGTATACATGCTGAATATATAGTATTACTGGACTGGACTTTTGCTGTTGGATTGTGAGAACATAGGTGCGGCCCAAGTTCACGTCAGCCTACCTGATCTCGTTCTCATTACGGTGTCGCATTGATCATTATCAGTGGCTTCCATTACGGTGTCATCTTGATCACATCAGAAGCTTCCTTGATATGCTTGCTGGCTACGATGTCGTCTCACTTAAGGGCACATAAGAGACGTTTATCTCTCGAGGGGTCATGCCCTAGCTGAGTCATTCTCACCCCGATGCTGCCTTCGTCTCTCTCAAGCGCCGAAGCTTCAACAGAATGAATCTGGAGGAGATGGGCTGTCAGAACGGTCGGATTTTGAATCAAAAGGTTGAAATGAAGCTGATTTGATGGACAGTCTACTATTCCCAACGGATAGAAGGCTATGGTTCAGGTTTGACTAAAAAAGAAAACCCTAGATTTGCTTCTATTTAAAGGAGATGTGTTCGTGAAGGTTATGATTGATGAGGAACATCTATTTGAAGCATTTTCTTTGTGAAGATAATCTGCTCAGCTTACTTACCATCTGATTCGAGATCATACATCATTTTGTGGTTTACAAGCTCTCGGTGATATTCGATTATTTGGTTCAATTTTTGATAATATCATCAATTATAGCTTGTATAACATTATTTATGTCCTGATTTCACTTATAAACATTCTTTGCACATAAATCTTGAGGAAAATCCAAAAACCCTAATTTCACCAATTTGGGGATTTCGTATTAGGAGCTTTGTATCTTGATATATTTGTTTGAATAGCTCCTCTGATCAGCATTATCCCATACATTGACATATTATTTGGGGATTTGCTATTGTATATGATCTTTTGATCAATATCTGTATTCGGACTTGGTAATTCCTTTGAGAGAGGATTAGTTGGATTAGGGAGAACATGTTCTCCCAATCAGATTAAGTAAAGGGGACTTCAATCAGTTTGATTGAAGGAGAAGAGGGTGGACGTAGGACTCTAAAAGAGAGTGCCGAACCACCGTGGTAAATTGGGTGTTTATTTTCTTGTTCTTTCCTTGATTACATATTTTTGTTTGATTGCATATTATTATACAAGTTGTTAAAGTCGTTGTTAGATTTTAGAAAGAAAAGGGGTTTCGGTACAATAACAATTCAACCCCCCCTTCTTGTTAGGCCATAAAACCCAACAATTGGCATCTAGAGCCAAGTTCTCTGATTGAAAGGACTAACATCCTAGAGTAGATCCACATTATGGCCTCTGAAAAAGGGTTAGCTGTTATGGGGTTTAATAAACCTCCCTTGTTTGATGGTATTAATTTTAAGCATTGGAAACAATTAATGCAAGTCTTTATAATAGGCCAAGATCTAGAAGCTTGGCAAGTAATCAAGAAGGGTATTACATTACCCGAAACTGATGAATGGTCAAAAAATGAAGCTAAAGTAATGGGGTTAAATGCTAAGTCCATGAATATGATCTATAGTGGTCTTAGAGCACATGAGTTTAACAAAGTGTCCTTTTGCACCACTGGTAAAGAAATTTGGTACAAGTTAGAGGTCATTTATGAAGGAACTAAAAAGGTAAAGTCTTCTAAGGTTAATATGCTTACACATGACTATGAACTATTTGTTATGAAAGATTCTGAAACTATTAGTGATATGTTTGGTAGGTTTACTGAAATTATTAGGAAAAACCTATACAAATGAGGAAATGGTGAGAAAAATGTTAGTATCCCTACCCGAGAGTTAGGATCCTAAAAAGATGGCTATAGAAGAAGCTCATGATCTAGAGGTGCTGACCTTAGATGATCTGCTAAGTTCTCTTAAGACTCATGAAATGCAACTTATGAGAAGAGAGAAAGAAAAAGAAAATAGGAGATCACTTGCACTTAAAGTAGAAGTTGAAAAGGTTGAAGAAGAAGAGTCAGAAAATGATAAAGTAGCCCTTATAGCTAGAAGGTTTAGAAAATTTCTAAGAAGAGGCTTAAACAAAAACATAGGGCAAAATAAGAGAAAAGAATTAAATGAACCTAGGGAGAATGTGTGCTATGAATGCATGAAACCAGGACATATCAAGATTGATTGTCCGACAATCAAGAAGAGAAACAGCAAGAACAAAAAGAAAGTAATGATTGCTGCCTGGGATGATGAGAACTCCTCATCTGATGAAGAAACTCAAGAAGAGGTTGCACATCTATGTCTAACCGCAACAGTAACTCTTGAGGAAGAAGATCATGAGGTAAATGATTCTGAACTGTTTCTTCAAATAAATTCTGGATTAGAAACTGCATTTTCTGATCTAGTTGAATATACAAATAAATTAAAAGATAAATACAAAAAGTTAAAAGCAAAAAATATATTTGAAAAACAGGAACATTTGACTTCTGTACAAAAAATTGATTGTATTGACAAACAAAGTATAGAACCTATTGCATGTAAAGATCAAACTAAAAAGAAAAATGCCGTGATCTCTTTGAATGATGACATTGTTATTTCTGCCAATGCATAAATGAAGTATGATGCCTGTATGAATGATATGTATGAAAAACAAGAAAAATCTGAAAACATGCAATTAGGAACAGAAACTTTCTGTGGTGTTAGTGCATCTTCTGATATTGAAATACATGCAAAAAATAATTCACATGTATGTGCTAAAAATCTTAAAAATAGAATCCGTGAACTGGAAAAAGAAAACTGTGATTTGAAATCAGAACTTGATGCAAGTAACTTGCTGTTATAGAAATTTACAAATGGTAGTTGCATGTTAGACAAAATTCTAAATTCTCAAAGAGGTATATATGATAAGGTGGGACTAGGGTATAAATTGAATGATAAATCAAAATCATTTACTCATTTCTTTAAAGAAAGAGAAGGTTCAATTCCGCTGCATAAAAATAAATGCTCTTTCTGTAGTTATTTTGGTCATGATTTTGATAAATGTCCCATAAGACTTAGAAAGGTCTACAAAGTAAAGAAACTTTGGTTGCCTAAGAATGACAAAAATCTAAGTCGAACTAACACTCATGGACCCAAAGTAAAAAGGTACCAAGCACTCCAACAATTAAATTTGTTTCTGTAGGATATGAAGGCACAGATACGGAACAAAAAGCTTAAGAACATGTGGATTCTGGATAGCGGATGCTCTCGACACATGACTGGGATGAGGGATCTCTTCTCAACGCTTGAGTTGAAAAATGGAGGTACGGTATCTTTTGGAGATAACTTCAAAGGAAGAATAAGAGGAATGGGAACAATAGGTAACTCTGACACCCTACTCATATCTGAAGTATTGCTTGTAGATGAGCTAAAATTTAACTTACTTAGCATAAGTCAATTGTGTGATAAAGGATTCAAAATAAAATTTGGAAAAGAAAGCTGTCTTGTTGAGTATGCTGACCATAAAATTGTTGGAAAAAGGAAAGACAATATCTATGTGCTTGATTTGAGCAAGATGAAGGTTGAACAAACATGTTTGGTTGTAAATAGAAATATTGATGCTTGGTTGTGGCATAGAAAGCTAGGACATGCGGGTCTAGGATTGATAGAAAAATTGTATAAGTACAATTTAGTAAAAGATCTTCCTTCTCTAGAATTCAACAATGATAGAATATGTGAAGCATGCATTAAGGGCAAACACACACAAAGTAGCTTCAAATCGAAGCTTGTGGTGAGCACATCTAGACCATTAGAAATACTGCACATGGACCTTTTTGGTCCTATGAGAACAACAACATTGAATGGTAAACAATATGTCTTAGTTATTATAGATGACTATTCTAGATTCACATGGACATATATGCTTGCTAGGAAAGATGAAGCATTTGAAAAGTTCGCTGAATTTTGTAAAATGATTCAAAATGAAAAAGGTTTTTCAATTGTAAAAATAAGGACTAATCATGGTGGAGAATTTGAAAACCAACTTTTTGAAAAATTTTGTTCAGAAAATGGTATTTCACACAACTTTTCAGCTCTTAGAACACCACAACAAAATGGTGTTGTTGAAAGGAAAAATAGAACACTTCAAGAGATGGCTAGAACTATGATGTGTGAATACAATATTCCAAAACACTTTTGGGGAGAAGCTGTAAACACTGCCTGCTATATTTCAAATCGTGCATTAATAAGACCTATTTTGAAAAAGACACCCTTTGAGTTGTTCTTTGAAAGAAAACCAAACATTTCATATTTTCATGTTTTTGGAAGTAAATGTTTTATCTTGAAACACGGAAAGGAATCACTTAGGAAATTTGATTCCAAAAGTGATGAAGGAATATTTCTTGGATACTCTCATACAAGTAAAGCATATAGAATATTTAATAAATGCACTTTAGTTGTATAAGAGTCAATTCATGTTAAGTTTGAGGATGAATGCCAAGGTATTCTAGAGACCGAAGCAAATGGTGGAACTAAAAGTGTTCCAAATAGGGCTGAAGTTGAGGGGGAGGCCGAAACTAGAGAACCCTCCTTCCCTAGAGTTAGAAATGAAGTAGATCACGATCACATTATAGGTGATCCAAATGTTAGAGTAAGCACAAGGTCTCGGGTTCACAACACATGTGAACATCAAGCCTTTTTTTTTTTTTTGATGAATATGTGAGTTTATTCATCGAAGAATAAAAGGTAATACAAGAGCTTAGGGGCATACCCCAGCATTACAATTCATCTAGGAAAAGATAGAGTTTGGAATTCTCCAACTAAGACTCAACAAAACATTTGCTTGGGAGAGTTTAATATTCCTAAATAAGGAAGCTCTTCCACGGACTACTCTCCTGATTTTAGCTAACAACATTGAAATATCAATAGACTTATTCTGAAAACGTCTACGATTACGTTCTAACCATATACAATAAAGACACGCTAAGAAACATCAAGCCTTTTTATCTCACGCAGAGCCTAAGAAAGTAGATGAAGCTCTTAAGGATGAAAACTAGCTTCTTGCTATGCAAGAAGAATTGAATTAGTTTGAAAGAAGCAAGGTCTAGAACCTAATTCCTAGACCAAAGGATCATCCGGTCATAGGTACAAAATGGGTATTTCGGAACAAACTAGATGAAAATGGTACCATCACTAGAAATAAGGCTAGATTAGTAGCACAAGGATATAGTCAAGAAGAAGGAATTGACTATGATGAAACATTTGCACCTGTAGCTAGACTGGAAGCTATTCGGATCTTACTTGCATTTGCTTGTTGTATGAACTTTACCTTATTTCAAATGGATGTTAAAAGTGCATTTTTGAATGGTATTGTAAAATAAGAAGTATATGTTGAACAACCACCCACATTTGAAGATCCAATTTATTCAAATCATGTCTTTAAATTATCAAAAGCTTTATATGGTTTGAAACAAGCTCCACGGGCTTGGTATGATAAATTAAGTTCATTCTTAATTAATCATGATTTCAGAAAAGGAAAAGTGGATAGCACATTATTTATAAAGAACAAAGGAAAAGAAATTTTGATTGTTCAAATATATGTTGATGATATCGTGTTTGGCTTTACTAACTCAAAATTATGTGAAGAATCTACTGCATGAATGCAAAGTGAATTTGAAATGAGTATGATGGGTGAATTAACATACTTTCTTGGGTTACAAATTAAACAAACCAACAAAGGGACTTTTATAAGTCAAACCAAATACACAAATGAATTGCTCAAGAAATACAAGATGCATGATTCTAAACCGATGAACACACCAATGAGCACTTCTTTATCATTATCTAATGATGAAGATGGAATTAGTATAGATACAAAATTGTATCGTAGTATGATCGGCTCTTTACTATACTTGACTGCATCCAGACCTGATATCATGTTTAATGTGTGTCTATGCGCTAGATATCAATCCAATCCTAAAGAACTGCATCTAGTTACTGTTAAGAGGATATTTAGATATCTTAGAGACACGGTTTCCCTAGGAATCTGGTACCCTAGAGACACCACTCTAGATTTGCATGCATTTAGTGACTTTGATTATGCTAGTTGCAAACTAGATAGGAAGAGTACGAGTGGTGGATATCATTATCTTGGAAATATGCTTATTTCTTGGCACTCCAAGAAACAAAACTATGTAGCTCTTTCTTCTACTGAAGCCGAATATATTGCTACTGCTAGTAGTTGTGCTCAACTCTTATGGATGAAACAGCAGTTAGAAGATTATGGAATCTTATCACATAGAGTTCCATTAAAATGTGATAACACAAGTGCTATAAATCTCACTAGGAATCCTATTCAGCACTCTAAAACAAAGCATATAGAAATTAGACATCATTTTATTCAAGATCATGTTCAAAAAGGTGATATTATGCTTGAATTTGTAAGTACTAATCAGCAAATTGCCGATATTTTAACCAAACCATTACCAAAGGATAGATTTTATGCTCTTAGATGAGAACTTGACATGTTACTTCCTGAAAACCTTTGAACTGTTTATTACTGCTATCTCTCTATTTTTTTCACTATTCTTCAAACTACTCGATTTGAGGGGGAGCGGCTCTAATATCACTCATACAACTTCCGTTTAGTACCCTACTCTTCTCTCTATTCTGTTGATGTTTGCTCATTTTTTTTGTTACTGTATCTTGTCCTGCTTACTTGCATAATTATTCTTTTTGCTTATGACAAAAAGGGGGAGAGAATAGTGTGCACATGTGAAGTCTCATTTCTGACTATCAGTGTAGAACGTGGGATACATATACATATCACCCCTTGTTTAACCAAATTTCTGCATGTTCTATACAAACTTTCGAAATTTACTAGTCACATGTATAGGAGACATACGTTTGATCATAAGGTATCTATGATGCAATGATGAGTTGTATTTTTTTTGAAAAACATAATTGATATTTGATGACATGTGCAATACTATTGAAATATATTTTGTCATCATCAAAAAGGGGGAGATTGTTGGAAAATAGGGTTTTGTTGTGACTGAAAATATTTATGTGTAAATATTAATTCTCAAATTATGTTTTTCTAAAATGTGCAAAAAGCAAAACTGTAGGAAGTAAAAGGTGTACAAATTATAATATCAATTAATGATATTATAAAGTAACCGGGTTCCTACATTTTCTCATAAAATATACTCTTAAAGTATTTGTTGCATATATTCAAATAAAAGTTAATTATTTAAATATATTGTTTATTTAAATATCTCTTCAAGAAATATGAAATATACTTTAATATATTTTAGGAATATGATACTTGGTTTGGTGAAATTACAGGAAAAATATATGAGCTTAAGTTCAATATATGCGATACATTAAAAATGCATTAATATTGGACCATGTTGGTTTTGGACCGGGTATACATGCTGAATATATAGTATTACTGGATTGGACTTTTGCTGTTGGATTGTGAGAACATAGGTGCGGCCCAAGTTCACGTCAGCCTACCTGATCTCATTCTCATTACGGTGTCGCATTGATCATTATCAGTGGCTTCCATTACAGTGTCGTCTTGATCACATCAGAAGCTTCCTTGATATGCTTGCTGGCTACGACGTCGTCTCACTTAAGGGCACATAAGAGACGTTTATCTCTCGAGGGGTCATGCCCTAGCTGAGTCATTCTCACCCCGATGCTGCCTTCGTCTCTCTCAAGCGCTGAAGCTTCAACGGAATGAATCTGGAGGATATGGGCTATCAGAACGGTCGGATTTTGAATCAAAAGGTTAAAATGAAGCTGATTTGATGGACAGTCTACTATTCCCAACGGATAGAAGGCTATGGTTCAGGTTTGACTAAAAAAGAAAACCTTAGATTTACTTCTATTTAAAGGAGATGTGTTCGTGAAGGTTATGATTGATGAGGAACATCTATTTGAAGCATTTTCTTTGTGAAGATAATCTGCTCAGCTTACTTACCATCTGATTTGAGATCATACATCATTTCGTGGTTTACAAGCTCTCGGTGATATTCAATTATTTGGTTCAATCTTTGATAATATCATCAATTATAGCTTGTATAACATTATTTATGTGCTAATTTCACTTATAAGCATTCTTTGCACATAAATCTTGAGGAAAATCCGAAAACCCTAATTTCACTAATTTGGGGATTTCGTATTAGGAGCTTTGTATCTTGATATATTTGTTTGAATAGCTCCTCTAATCAGCAATATCCCATACATTGACATATTATTTAGGGATTTGCTATTGTATATGATCTTTTGATCAATATCTGTATTCGGACTTGGTAATTCCTTTGAGAAGGGATTAGTTGGATTAGGGAGAACGTGTTCTCCTATTCAGATTGAGTAAAAGGGACTTCAATCAGTTTGATTGAAGGAGAAGAGGGTGGACATAGGACTCTAAGAGAGAGTGTCGAACCACCGTGGTAAATTGGGTGTTTATTTTCTTGTTCTTTCCTTGATTACATATTTTTGTTTGATTGCATATTATTATACAAGTTGTTAAAGTCATTGTTAGATTTTAGAAAGAAAAGGAATTTCGGTACAATAACAATTCAACCCCCCCTTCTTGTTAGGCCATAAAACCCTACAGTAACACCACCTTAAAGGACAAATATAAGACCTGAATTTAGTCTATATTAGACCAATAATTCTACCCTCCAACCCAATAAAGGAGATTCCAAACATTTATTTCTTAAGTGAAATCCATATTGGCCAAACGCCGACAAAACTTAAACTTCTCCTATCAAATTGCCTTTGTCATCATATCTAAACCACTATCCTGAATATGTACTTTCTCAAGTTCTACTTCTTTGGTTTCTAAGATATCTCATATCCAATGATACTTTACATCAATATGTTTTAATCTTTAGCGAAAAGCACTTTGACTACCACATACTTCTTGTGAGTGAAACCAAGTTCTTTTACTAATTCTTTCATCCAAAACAACTGCTTACAAACTTTCATTGCTATGATAAATTATGCCTCCATTATAGATAAAGTAATACATTTCTATAATCTTGACTGCCATGCCATAACTTCTTTTTAAAACTTTATCAAAATAACCTAAAGTAAATCTCTTGTTATTAATATCCACTACCATGCATGAATTTGTATATCCAATAAGAATCAACTTTTACTCCCAAATTAAAGTTTTAAACTAGAAGTACCTTAAAAATATCTTAGAATCCATTTTATTGCATTCTAATGTTCTTTTCTAGGATTTGAATTATACTTGCTGACTACTCCAACTACATGAGCTATGTTTGGCCTTGTGCAAAATATTGCATACATCAAACAACCAACAACAGAAGCATAAGGAACCTTTTTCATATCTTTGAACTCTTTCTTATTTGTTGGACATTGTTTCTTACTAAGATAAAAGTGTATAGTGAGAGGTGTGTTCATCACTTTAGCATTTTCCATATTGAACCTTTGAAGCACTCTTTTGATGTACTCCTTTTGAGACAACAATATTCTTTTGACTTTTTTGTCATGATCAACTCTTATACTAAGATTTGCTTAATTGGGCATAAGTATTTCATTGAGAACAACTTAAATCCTACTTTAACTTTTCAATTCTTGTAGCATTCTTACTAACTATAAGCAAGTCATCTACATAAAGTAATAAAATAATGAAATCATCTTCTAAAAAGTTCCGAACAGATATACAGTGATTAGAATTTGTCTTCTTGTTGCATTGTGACTCATAAATAGCTTATTGAGGTGTGTAATATATGTTTAAGGTGTTGGAGTTGTTTTGGCCAGCAAAGCAAGTGATGTAGTAGCTTTTCTTAGTTAAACAATTCAAGTGGTGCTAAGTGAAGTAGCTAGTGATGTGTTTGTATTCTAGGGCTACTAGTACTATTTGAAGAAGCTACCACCTCTATGTTCACATCCACCTCATGTTGTACTTAACAATGAAGTAGATATGTGTATGCCATCCATAAAAATAAAAGAAAACCACTTGAAAAACACAGTGAGCAAGCTATTTTGCAGAAGCTAAATGCAATACTAATGTAGAGAATATTTCAATTTAAGGTTAGTTTCTTTGTAGCTTGACCTTGGTACTTTGATATACACTCTTTGTATCAAGAGAAAACGTGTTTGAAAGTATAAATTGAGCTAAAGTAGTATCCTATATCACCTTTTGCACAAAATATAAAAATTCTCCCCTACTTTATGCGTGGATGTAAGCATGTATTTTTGCCAAACCACATAAATCTCTTATGTTCTTTGTAAGGTTTTATGGCTAACCAAGAAGGGGAAGGGGGCGGTTGAATTGGATTTTATGGTTTTACCTATACTTTTTTATTCTTCTAAGTTTCATGCAAGATTGGCATTCAACATAGATATATCAAAGCATATAAACAAAGGGATAAAATAAGATAAGAAGACACAAAAATTTACATGGTGGTTCGGCCGTTGTCACCTACTTCCAACCTTTTCTCCTTCAACTCAACAAGTTGAAGTCTACTTTACTTTAAGCTAGGAGAAACCTGTTGGTTTCTATGGCTTAACAAGAGGGGGGGTTGAATTATTATATTGGTAATTTACAAAAATAACTTGAAACAATTTATTATATTAACAAGAACATACAGATAATTACAGTATGACACAATCAGAATTCAAAACCTATGATGCTCTTCTTCCAAGTCAACAAAAATAGTATAACAATTAAGCACTTCAAATATTCCTATAAATTCAAAGACTAGTAATAAGGCAACAAGTGTTATAAGAAGATTGAGGCAACAATAAGCAAAGATATTCACACCAAATTTACCACGGTGGTTCAGCATTCATACCTTGAGTCCTACGTCCACCCTCTTCTCCTTTAATCAAACTGATTGAAGTCTCCTTTACTCAACCAAGTTAGGAGAAAACGTTCTCCCTAACTCAAACAATTCCTCTTCAAGGAATTTCTTGTACCAGATTATACAATATGATCAAAAGATCATCAATCAATTACAAATCCCAAATAATATGACAAATAGTGGGATTCTATAATAAGTAGGAGCTAATATCATGTAGATATAAAAGTTCTCAACTCCTATCACGAAAACCCTAAATTGAAATAAATTAGGGTTTCGGGTTTCTCTTAATGTTTATGTGCAATAATTATTTTTAATGAAATCAGCACATAAATAGAGTTATACAAGGTTGAATCGATGATATGAACAAGCAAATAAGGATTTAATCACAATATCACCATAGCCTTGAATATCACCAATTGTCATGAAGATTGCAAGATCAAAGGATGAGCTCAATAATAGAATCTTTTCTCAGTAAAAGCTTCAGAATCTTGTCAATTTTCAAGCCCTTCTCTGTAGAACAACTTCTCTTAAATAGAAAAATTAGGGCTAGGGTTTCGAGCACATCAAACCTTAATCATTAGCTATCTTCCCGTTGGAACAGTAGATTGACCTTCAAATCTTTCTTCTCTAGCTTAAATCAGACCATTCTTACATCGGTCTCATTAGAAATCCTCCCGTTGAGGATTCGGTCACCAGTGGCGCCGTTCTCCTCTTTCTTTCACTCTCTCATATCGGCAGCTCTTCGAAAATTCTCTCTTTAGGGCATTAGGTAGATAAGTGAGGGTAATATGTTAATGAAATGGTGAGTTTCATTACGAGCATCAGCATGAAACGGTGAGTTTCACCACCAGTATTCGTACCCGCTTAAGCGAGAGCGAGCGTGATAACGCGATCTGTCATGGACCAAGAGCAAGCCTGATAACGTGATCTGATAACGTGATCTGATAACGCGATCTGTCATGGACCGAGAGCTTAAGAGGCCCGAGTATAACAGGACCGAGAACTCAATATCCAGCCTGAGAACATTAACCAGGCCAGGAACACAATATCCAGCCCTAGAACATTATATCAATCCGAGAATGATATAATACATGTCCTTGATAGAAAGATTTATTCCAACAAGCAAGGCCATATATTTCAACCTTCATCAAAACATAAGCAAGCATCATTTTTTCTTAACCACAATGTATGTCATATTTAATTTCAATTTAATAAACATTGTACTCAAGACATTTTAACTAATGCAACTTAGACAAATACTTTCTTAATGTCACTATATAGTAACATTATATTAAGGAATGTAAGAACCCGGTTACTTTATAATATCATTAATTGATATTATAATTTGTACACCTTTTACTTCCTATAATTTTCTTTTGTACTTATGAAAAACATATTTTATCAAATATCTGCATAAATATATTTTATCACACACAAAACCCTTATTTTCCAACAATTTCCCCCTTTTTGATGATGACAAAATATTTCAGTAGTATGGCACATGTCACATAATATCAATCATGTTTTTCATGAGAACATAGCTTGGAGTTGCAGCATACTGAACATCACACAATTATTTACTGCTCACTACTCATATGATCAGAATCCACAAGCAAGTCCTATGCATGTGTCTAATAGATTCCGAACATTCGATCATAAAACATGTATAAACCATGGGAGTTTCCAAGCAGGGATGTTAGAGAGATATGTATCCCACATTCTGCACTAATATAGTCAAAAATGAGACTTCACATGTGCACACTATTCTCTCCCCCTTTTTGGCATAAGTAAAAAGATGAACATGCAATTTATAAAAACAAGCTACAAAAAAAAAAAAGAGCAATAAGTAAACCGGTAAGGATAAGGTTTGGATACTAACCAAATGCCGTTGGAGTGGAATTAGACCTGCTCCCCTTCAAACCAAGCCTTTTGTGAGACAGTAATAGAGCAAAGAAATAACAGTAATAAAGAATTTAAATGTTTTCAGGAACTAACATTCCAAGTTCCTTAGATAAAGGTTTGGTTAAGATATTAGCAATTTGCTTATCAGTGCTCACAAATTCAAGTACAACATCACCTTTCTGAACATGATCCCGAATGAAGTGGTGTCTAATTTCTATGTGCTTTGTTTTAGAGTGCTGGATAGGATTCTTAGTGAGATTTATTGCACTTGTGTTGTCACATTTTAGTAGAACTCTATGTGATAAGATGCCATAATCCTCTAACTGCTGTTTGATCCATAAGATTTGAGCACAACTACTAGCAATAGCAATGTATTCGGCTTCTGTGGAAGAGAGAGCTACACAGTTTTGTTTCTTAGAGTGCCAAGAAATAAGCATATTTTCGAGATATTGACATCCACCACTCGTACTCTTCCTATCTAGTTTGCATCTATCATAATCAGAATCACTAAATGCATGCAAATCTAGTGTGGTGTCTCTACTATACCAAATTCCTAGGGAAACCGTGTCTCTAAGGTATCTAAATATTCTTTTAACAGCAACTAGGTGCTGTTCTTTGGGATTGGATTGGTACCTAGCACATAGACACACACTAAACATGATATCCGGTCTAGATACAGTCAAGTATAGCAAAGAACCAATCATGCCTCGATATGATTTAGTGTTTATACTAATTCCATCTTCATCATTAGATAATGATAAGGAAGTGCTCATTGGTGTGTTCATTGGTTTGGAATCATGCATCTTGTATTTCTTGAGCAATTCATTTATGTATTTTGTTTGACTTATAAAAGTCCCTTTGTTTGTTTGTTTGATTTACAATCTAAGAAAGTATGTTAATTCACCCATCATATTCATTTCAAATTCACTTTGCATGCATGCAGCAAATTCTTCACATAGTTTAGAGTTTGTAGAACCAAACACAATATCATTAACATATATTTGAACAATTAAAATTTCTTTTTCTTTGTTCTTTATAAATAATGTGTTGTCCACTTTCTTTTTCTAAAATCATGATTTATCATGAACGAACTCAGTTTATCATACCAAGCCCGTGGAGCTTGTTTCAAACCATATAAAGCCTTTGATAATTTAAAGACATGATTTGAATAAATCAGATCTTCAAATCCAGGTGGTTGTTCAACATATACTTCTTCCTTTATTATACCATTCAAAAATGCACTCTTGACATCCATTTGAAATAAGGTAAAGTTCATACAACAAGCAAAGGCAAGTAAGATTCGAATAGCTTCTAACCTAGCCACTGGTGCAAAGGTTTCATCATAGTCAATTCCTTCTTCTTGACTATAACCTTGTGCCACTAATCTAGCCTTATTCCTAGTAATGGTACCATTCTTATCTAGTTTGTTCCAAAATACCCATTTTGTGCCTATAACCAGATGATTCTTTGGTCTAGGAACTAGATTCTAGACCTTGCTTCTTTCAAACTGATTTAATTTTTCTTGCATAGCAAGAAACTAGTTTTCATCTTCAAGAGCCCCATCTACTTTCTTTGGCTCTACTTGAGATAGGAAGGCTTGATGTTCACATGTGTTGTGAACCTAAGACCTTGTGCTTATTCTAACATTTGGGTTTCCGATGATGTGATCGTGATCTACATCATTTCTTACTCTAGGAAAGGAAGATTCCTTAGTTTTAGACTCCCCCTTAACTTCAGCCCTATTTGGAATGCTTTTAGTTCCACTATTCTCTTCGGTTTCTAGAATACCTTGACATTCATCCTCAAACTTAACATGAATTGACTCTTCTACAACTAAAGTTCATTTGTTGAATATTCTATATGCTTTACTTGTACATCCGAGAAATATTCCTTCATCACTTTTGGAATCAAATTTTCCAAGTGATTCTTTTCCATGATTTAAAATAAGGCATTTGCTGCCAAAGACATGGAAATATGAAATGTTTTGGTTTTCTTTCAAAGAATAATTCAAAAGGTGTCTTTTTCAAAATAGGTCTTATTAAAGCACGATTTGAAATATAACAAGCTGTGTTTACAGCTTCTCCCCAAAAGTGTTTAGGAAGATTATATTCACACATGATGGTTTTAGCCATTTCTTGAAGAGCTCTATTTTTCCTTTCAACCACACCATTTTGTTGTGGTGTTCTAGGAGCTAAAAAGTTGTGTGAAATACCATTTTCTAAACAGAATTTTTCAAAAAGTTGGTTTTCAAATTCTCCGCCGTGATCAGTTCTTATTTTTATGATTGAAAAACCTTTTTCATTTTGAATCATTTTACAAAATTCAGCAAACTTTTCAAATGTCTCATCTTTTCTAGCAAGCATGTATGTCCATATGAATCTAAAGTAATCATCTACAATGACTAAGGCATAATATTTACCATTTAGTGTTGCTATTCTCATACAACCAAAAAGGTCCATGTGCAGTATTTCCAATGGTCTAGATGTGCTTACCACAAGTTTCGACTTGAAGCTACTTTGTGTATGTTTGCCCTTAATGCATGCTTCACATAATCTATCATTGTTGAATTCTAGAGATGGAAGACCTTTCACTAGATTATACATAGACAGTTTTTCTATCTATCCTAGACCCGCATGTCCTAGCTTTCTATGCCATACCCAAGCATCCACATTTTTCTTCACAATCAAGCATGTTTGTTCAACATTCAATTTACTTAAATCAAGCACATAGATATTGTCTTTTCTATTTCCAACAATCTTCATTTTATATTCAGCATGCTCAACAAGACAATTTTCTTTTCCAAATTTTATTTTGAATCCTTTATCACATAACTGACTTATGCTAAGTAGATTAAATTTTAGTTCATCTACAAGCAGAACTTCAAATATAAGTAGGGTATTAGGATTACCTATTGTTCCCATTCCTCTTATTCTTCCTTGGAGTTATCTCCAAAAGACACCATACCTCCATTTTTCAACTCAAGTGTTGAGAAGAGCTCCTTCATCCCAGTCATATGTCGAGAACATCCACTGTCCAAAATCCACATATTCTTAAGCTTTTTGTTTCTTAATTGTGTACTCATAACTTGCAGAAACAAATTTAATTGTTGAAGTACTTGGTACCCTTTTTACTTTGGGTCCATGAGTGTTAGTTTGACTTAGAGTTCTGTCATTCTTAGGCAACCAAAGTTTCTTTACTTTGTAAGCCTTTCTAAGTCTTAAGGGCCATTTATCAAAATTTTGCCCAAAATAATTGCAAAAAGAACATTTATTTTCATGCAGCGGACTTGAACATTCTTTTTCTTTAAAGAAATGAGTAAATGATTTTGATTTGTCATTCAATTTATATCCTAGTCCCGCCTTATCATATATACCTCTTTGAGAATTTAGAATTCTATCTAACATGCCACTGCCTTTTGTAAATTTCTTTAGCAGCAGATTAGTTGCATCAAGTTTTGATTTCAAGTCACATTTTTCCTTTTCTAGTTCACAAACTCTATTCTTAATATTTTTAGCACATACTTATGAGTTATTTTCACATGTATTTCAGTATCAGAGCATACATTAACCTCACAGAAAGTTTCTGTTCCTATTTGCATGTTTTCAGATTTTCTTTGTTTCTTATACATTCATCATGCAAGCATCATATTTCATATATGCATTAGCAGAGATATTAATGTCTTCATCCATAAAAATTGAAGCATCTTTCTTTTCAGTTTCATCTCTACGTGCAGCAGTTGCTATACTTTGTTTATTATGTACATTAGTTAAACCAATTTTATGTACAGAAGTCAACATTTCCTATTTTTTGGATTTATTTTTCAATTTATTTGCATATTCAACTAAATCAGAAAATGCGGTTTCTAACCTAAAATTTACTTGAAGAAACAGTTCAGAATCACTTACCTCGCTGTTTTCTTCCTCAAGAGTTGCTGTTGCGGTTAGACATAGATGTGCAACTTCTTCTTGAGCTTCCTCATCAGATGAGGAGTTCTCATCATCATCCCAGGCAGCAATCATGGCTTTCTTTTTGTTCTTGCTGTGTCTTTTCTTGATAATCGGACAGTCAATCTTGATTTGTCCTGGTTTTCTGCATTCATAACACACATTCTCCCTAGGTTCATTTGATTCTTTTCTCCTAGTTTGCCCTATGTTTTTGTTTAATCTTTTTCTTAGGAATTTTCTAAATCTTCTAGCTATAAGAGCTACTTCGTCATTTTTTAAGTCTTCCTCTTCAACCTTTTCAACTTCTACTTTAAGTGCAAGTGATATTCTGTTTTCCTTTTCTTTTTCTCTTCTCATAAGTTGCATTTCATGAGTCTTAAGAGAACCTAGCAAGTCATCTAAAGTCACCACATCTAGGTCATGCACTTCTTCTATGGCCATCTTTTTAGGATCCCAACTCTCAGATAGGGATACTGATAACTCTATTTTATATAGAGTTATTTTGTTTCTTTAAGTTATTTTGTTTCTTTCATGAGTGTTATTTTATGATTTTTTCTTTAATTATTTATATATATTTAACTTTTGTTGTTTTCTTCAACAAAATCCAAAACAAAAGAAAAAATTGAAGAAAAGGAAGAAAAACGGAAGGAAAAGAGGAAAAAGAAGAAAAGGTGAACAGGAACGTGAGGCTTTTATCAAAGGACAGAAGAGAGAGAAAAGGGAGAGAGCAGAGAAGGAGGAAAACGAGAGCAAAACCGAGAAGAAAAGAGTCGTGCGACGGCCGGCTGATTTTCTCAGAGTGTCAGAATTCAGAGACTTGTCTAAAGATCCAAGGTGTTTGGAATGTGCGAACGCCGTCCAGCTCCTTTCTTTGGTCAAGACTTGAACAACATCACAGTGTTGTGTTTTTCTGGCAAAGAAGCAATGTTTTCGGCCTGATCTGAGGCCATTTCTGCTAGCAGGAACAATATTCAACGATCTATAGAGATTTCTGGTAAATTTGTAGCTGCATTGAGGTGTTTTGTGTGGTGATTTCCGGGGAAACAAAGTGGAAGCCGTGTGGAGGTTTTGCCCGATCTACACTGAAGGACAACGAATTTACACAATCTGTTGGCAGATCGGTACTCCTGACATCTTCTCTAGGATTCTGGAGATTTTGGTTCAGATGGACGGCGGCTGACGGCGGCGGACGGTGGCCGGCAGGTGGCGGCTGACGTGTTTTCTTTCCCTAATAATTTTAGATGATTTTTCAGTATTTATGTTATTTATAAACAGCTCATTAAAGGAAAAGGAACGTGGTGACAGCATTATTATTTTTCCAATTTGAGATGTTTTGTTTATTTAAGAGTATGTTTGTTATTTATTTTAATATTATGAGCTAATTTTCTCTTGTTAGAGCTAAGATGTAACCTAATTAGGATGATATGAATTTCTTGATTGACATGTGAAGCAAGACATTATATTCATGTGAGTTATATGTTGAATTATTCAATGTGTTGTAGTGATTAATCATCACTTAACTATTATGATGTGCATATTTGAGTTCGAACGACGATGATATGCAAATGCTTCTCACATCATATAACCATGAATTACATGTGGATAGACATATACCACATTATTTGTGTGACTTTACTGAAATATTCATAGCTCTTAATGCATTTAGTTTGTTTAATTCATATATAGAGATATAATGAATTAATGAACTAGGTAGTTTCACTATATCTAGACATAGAGTAGTGAATAAATCAGGAAATTTTGTCATCATATGAATATTGTTGTTCTTGCAAGCATACAATCATTGAATTTCATATCTACTAATTATGGTGAAATCAATAGCTCTAACATCTTTGTTATATTGAATCAACTTGTTTGAAATTGATAATTCTAGTTTAATATTCTGTTACGATATATTTAAACTTGATCATTTGCTAGATAAAGTGTAGAATCAATTCATCGTTAGTAATTAGTCAATTTATTAACATTAATCTCTGTGGAATGATAATCATTCTCATCATTATATTAGTTGTTCAAAATATACATTTGCATGTTAGAATTTTACTGAACAGATACTAATAGCTTTCTTACCATTTCCTCATCTGTATAGGTTTTTCCTAACAATTTAAGCTTAAAAATAATTTCAGTAAATCTACCAAACATATCATTGATAGTTTCAGAATCCTTCATGACAAATAATTCATAGTCATTTGTAAGCATATTGACTTTAGAAGACTTTACCTTTTTAGTTCCTTCATAGATGACTTCTAATTTACTCCAAATCTCTTTACCAGTGGTACAAGAGGACACTTTGTTAAACTCATATGCTCTAAGACCACTATAGATCATGTTCATGGACTTAACATTTAACCCCATTAATTTAGCTTCATTTTTTGACCACTCATTAGTTTCGGGTAGTGTAATACCCTTCCTGATTACTTGCCAAGCTTTTGGATCTTGGCCTATTATAAAGACTTGCATTAATTGTTTCCAATGCCTAAAATTAATGCCATCAAAACAAGGGAGGTTTATTCAACCCCGTAACAGCTAAACCTTTGTCAAAAGCCATAGTATGGATCTACTCTAGGATGTTAATCCTTTTAATTAGAGAACCTATCTCTAGATGCCAATTGTTGGTTTTTACGGCTAAACAAGAAAAGGGGGTTGAATTGTTATATTGGCAATTTACAAAAATAACTTGAAACAATTTGTTATATTAACAAAAACATACAGATAATTACAGTATGACACAATCAGAATTCAAAACCTATGATGTTCTTCTTCCAAGTCAATGAAAATAGTATCACAATTAAGCACTTCAAATATTCCTATAAATTCAAAGACTAGTAATAAGGCAGCAAGTGTTATATAAGAAGATTAAGGCAATAATAAGCAAAGATATTCACACCAAATTTACCACGGTGGTTCGGCACTCACACCTTAAGTCCTATGTCCACCCACTTCT
Source organism: Casuarina glauca (assembly GCA_028551395.1). NCBI lineage: Eukaryota > Viridiplantae > Streptophyta > Magnoliopsida > Fagales > Casuarinaceae > Casuarina > Casuarina glauca. Next base: position 16,634,645 of record CM052350.1, read on the forward strand.
CCTTCAATCAAACCAATTGAAGTCTCCTTTACTCAACCAAGTTAGGAGAAAACATTCAACCTAACTCAAACAATTCCTCTTTAAGGAATTTCTTGTACAAAATTATACAATATGATCAAAAGATCATCAATCAATTACAAATCCTAAATAATATGACAATTAGTGGGATTCTGTAATAAGTAGGAGCTAATCTGATGTAGATATAAAAGTTCTCAACTCCTATCACGAAAACCCTAAATTGAAATAAATTAGGGTTTCAGGTTTCTCTTAATGTTTATGTGCAATAATTATTTTTAATGAAATCAGCACATAAACAGAGTTATACAAGGTTGAATCGATGATATGAACAAATAGATAAGGATTTAATCGCAATATCACTGTAGCCTTGAATATCACCAATCGTCACGAAGATTGCAAGATCAAAGGATGAGCTCAATAATAGAATCTTCTCTCAGTAAAAGCTTCAGAATCTTGTCAGTTTTCAAGCCCTTTTCCGTAGAACAACTTCTCTTAAATAGAAAAATTAGGGCTAGGGTTTCGAGCACATCAAACCTCAATCATGAGCTATCTTCCCATTGGAACAGTAGACTGACCTTCAAATCTTTCTTCTCCAACTCAAATCAGACCATTCTAACATCGGTCTCATCAGAAATCCTCCCGTTGAGGATTCGGTCACCAGCAACGCCGTTCTCCTCTTTCTCTCACTCTCTCATATCGGCAGCTCTTCAACAATTCTCTCCTTAAGGCATCAGGTAGATAAGTGAGGATAATATGTTAATGAAACAGTGAGTTTCATTACCAGCATCAACATGAAACGGTGAGTTTCACCACTAGCATCCGCACCCACTTAAGCGAGAGCGAGCCTAATAATGCGATCTGTCATGGACTGAGAGCAAGCCTGATAACACAATCTGTCATGGACTAAGAGCTTAAGAGGCTCGAGTATAACAGGACCGAGAACTCAATATCCGGCCCAAGAACATTAAGCAGGCTAGGAACACAATATCCAGCCCTAGAACATTATATCTATTGAAAATGATGTGCTTGTATGTTTTGATTGAGAAAAATTTTATTTGAATATATGTTAAATAGAAAATTATATTTACATATATGATAGAATATATGAAATTGTGAGTGCACATATTAAAACTCAAAGGAAGTAAAAGGTGTGCAAATGATAATATCAATTAATGATATTATAATGTAGCCGGGTCCCTACATTTTATTATCAAACATCAAATATGAAGCCAATTTGATTTACTCTATGAATATCTTAATTAATAGATTAATTTATATTATTGGTTATGTTAAAAGAATTTTGATACTTGGAATTGGTACGCTTATAGGTGTATTTGAAGAGCAAAAGCTTATGATAGTGGAGTATACATATTTGTTGGACCGACCATATATTTATATATATAGGTACATGAAACTTTTTTTTTTTTTGGTTTTTAATGTAAGTTGCATTAATGAAATTATTATACAAAAGCACAGGGGCATACCCCAGTATTACAACAATTTCCAAAAGTAAACTAAGAGTAAGCAAAAATAGAGGTTGGAAGCCTCCAAATCTCACTCAAAAATACATTACCTTGAGAGGGTTTGATATTGTGAAGCAGAGAAGCTCTCCCTCGTACAATTTTCCTTACTTTAGCCAACAAGATTGGAATGTCAACTAATGTATTTTGAAATCTTCTTCTATTCCTTTCTGCCTAAATGCAATAAATACAAGCTAGAAGAGATATTTTAAGAATTTTTGCAGCCAGATCTTTACCTTTTGATGCTTTAATCATCCAGTTTAATTCTTCATTCCATCCTCTGATGTGACATCGAATTCCATTTTGAGCAAGGATATTTTTCCAAATCACCATTGTGCATGGACATTCAAAAAAGAGATTACTCATGTTTTCTACTTGAACCTGACAAAAATCACAGTATTGGTTAATTGTAGGAAGCCATTGTACCATTCTCTCTGCTGTAGAAAGTTGATCTGGCAAACTAGCCATCCAATAAAGTTATGCTTGCAAATCCCACCAGTCCAAATTAGTTCATACCAATCTACTTTTTCATTAACTGGTTGCAGATCTTGATAAGTAGCTTTGCAACTGTAGGTAGGGCTAGAAAGAACTGAGGTAAGCATAGGCCTTAACTTGAGGAGACCTCTCCAACTCCATGCCATTGAACCTTTGATTTAAATCTGCATTACTGAAATTCTTTTACATTTAGTGCTATGTATCCACTTACTCCATAATGATTCATCTGGCTGATTTATGAGAGTCCAAAGCATACGTCCTAGAAGGACTTTATTCCAAAGTTTAAGGTTCGGCAATCCCAATCCCCCTTCCTTCTTTGGTGAGCAGACAGTTTGCCAAACAATTTTGTGGGAACGTTGTATATCCATACTTCCTGCCCATAAAAAGTTCCTAATCTTTTTCTCTATTTCATAAATTGTTTGTTTTGGCAGTAGGAAAACTTGCATCCAAAATGTACATGTAGAAATTAGAACTGATTTTGATAACTGCAATCTTCCAGCAAAGCTTAGATGCTTCATTCCCCAACCTTCTATTCTGCTAAATATTTTATCTGTCAAACCTTTGCAGTCAGCATGAGTAAGCCTTTTTGTAATCAACGGAACTCCAAGATATCGAATGGGGAGAGTACCCATGGGAAAAGGTGAGTGATCTAAAATGAAAAGCTATTCTTGTTCTGATAATCCTGAGAAGAATATTTGGCATTTACTTGGATTATAATGAAGACCTGTAAGTTCACCAAACTCCTCCAAAGCTTCTATAAGACAAAGCATTGAATTTACATCTCCATGGGAAAAAAGAAACAGATCATCAGCAAAACACAAATGGGTGATTTTCTCATTCTTGCATCGCCAATGGAACTTAAAACCTGTTGTGGAGGTTTTTGCAATAATAATTCTGTTTAGTATTTCCATAACAAGTACAAATAGATAAGGGGATAATGGGTCTCCCTGTCTCAATCCATTGGTACCTTCAAAGTAACCTGCATGCTCTCCATTGAAATTTACTGAGAACCTTGTTGTAGAAATGCATTCTCCTATCAGATCAATTACATGTTGAGGAGTATTAATAGCTTTTAGAACCCCTAATATAGCTTCCCACTTAACCATATCATATGCTTTCATGAGATCAATTTTGATGGCCACTCGCTTACCTTTATCATCTTTATGATAATTGTGAAGTAATTCCTGACATAGCATAATATTCTCAAAGATTTGGCGTCCTTTAATGAATGCAGTTTGGTTTTGGCTTACTACTGATGGGATAATCACATTCAACTTCCCAACTAACATCTTAGATATAATCTTGTAAAGAACATTGCAACATGCTATTGGTCTATAATCTTTATTGCCACAAGGATTAGGAACCTTTGGAATTAAGGATAACAATGTAGAGTTTATAACCTTCAACATCTTCCTAGATGAGAAGAACTCTAATATAGCATCTTCTATGTCTCTTCCAATGATAAGCCAAGCTTTCTTATAAAAGAAACTATTATACCCATCTGGACTAGGAGCTTTAAAATCATGAATACCCCAAAGAGCTTTAAGAACATCGGAACGTTCAAATCTTATTGTACTAAAAAGTGTACTTACATCATCACCATGAAATAAAGATGTGTACCTTTCACAGTTGGTGAAGTTCCTACTAGCATTACCAAGAATAGATTTATAATATGCAATAATAGCAGTTTTCAAGTCCTCTTCTTCTGTGATAACTGATCCATCTTCTAGAACTAGTCTGCAAATTCTATTCTGAGCTCTCCTTCTCATCAATGACGCAAAGAAAATTTTGCTATTATTATCTCCTTCTTTTAACCATAAGTTCCTTGATTTCTGTTTAAGAAGGATTTCTTCATGTTTACTCATAGCAAGTAACTTCTCTAGCTGTATCTTTTCCTCAGCACGAGTATCAGGACAATAAGGATTAAGCTCTAATCTGTATTGCAACAGCTGTAAGTTTTCTCTAGCATTCTTTATATTCTTATTCAAATCACCAAATTGTGCTGCATTCAGCTTCTTGAGAGGGATCTTCAACGCTTTTAATTTTTGTACCACCTGAAACATTTTTGAGCCTATTATTTCACGTTGCCATATTGATCCAACTGTAACCATGAAATCTGGGCTAGTAGTCCAGAAATTATAGAATCTAAATGAAGAATTCTTCCTGTGAGCAGTGTTGCCAAATTTAACTAAACATGGAGAATGATCTGATACTCCAGGGAGCAAAAATTCAATAGCAAAGTTTCCAAATTTATGAATCCATTCCCCATTGGTAAGAGCTCTATCAATTTTACTAGCTCTAAGACTAGCTCCTGATCCTTTATTCGTCCATGTGAATAGTGGACCTGAATAAGGGGATTCAATCAATGCCATATTCTCAATTATTTCATTCAGTTCTGTCATTCCTTGTGTCCATCTGACATTAGGCCCAATACGCTTACTTGTATTCCTTATTTCATTGAAATCACCCATAATTAACCAAGGAGCATCATTCACATGAAGATTATAAAAGCTAGTAAGATTAGCCCATAAATTCCTACGTTCAATCTCCAGGTTATTTGCATAAATAGCAGACAAGAAAAATGGGTGCATACCAGATCTTTCAATATAGCAATGGACGACTTGAGATGAAGAATCTCTAACTATAAGTTGAAAATTAGAGGCTTTCCAAAGTATCCAAATTCTACCAAGACTACTAAACCTGTAATTATGGACATAATTCCAATCTGCAAATCCTTCATTCATAATTATATCAGCATTTCCTTCTTTGACTCTATGTTCAATCAAGATAATAATTTATATGCACAGCCCGTGAAGAGAGGTTCATCCCGTGAAAGAGGTTCAGCCCATGAAAGAGGTTCAGCCCGTGAAGAGAGGTCAGCCCATGAAGCTTGAAGCCTAGCGTCCTGAGCAGTTCACTTATCCAAAACGAAAATGTCCTGAGAAAATAAGAGCGTAAGCTCTTATGATCGAACGCCTAAAGCCCTAGCCACATATCTCGACCTAGAGCTATCCTCCTCCTCTCGATCTTTCTCCTACGATGCCAGCTCCAACGGGAAGAATGGTGAGGCAACTAAGTGTCAGAATGGTTATCTTGCTGAAAAATCATCATTTGCATCAGTACAACGTCATATCCATCAAATCTCAACAAAAGGATTTCAAAAAGGTTTGAATCGAAACCCTAATCTATTCAACGTTTGAGTACCTGCTATAAAAGGGAGCTTCAAATGAACTATTTGTGTTTGTTGAGATATATTCTTGCTGATTTGATCAAAAGAGATAAAAGTCCTCATCGATTTGCTCTTATTGCCGTGTTCGGTAACATTTGAAGGAAAAGGAAATCTTCGGTGATATTCCCTAAACTTGTTATCTTGTGAATATCATTTGATAGATTGATCTTTGTATGTGCTAGATTACTTATAATATTATTTGCACATAAAGATTATTGTAAATTCGAAACCCTAGATTTGAGAAATTGGGGCTTTCAAGATTAGAGCTTGATTTGACTCTGTATACATTCAATTAGCTCTCTGATAAGCTTAAATCCTCACTCATATCATATATTTGAGGAATAAGCTTGATGTATTAAGGTTTTTGTAAACCTAACCTTGTAACCGTGAGCTATATAACTCTTTTTGAGGAGTTGTGGGGTGAAGGAGAGGTCCTCTCCTTGTTTGAAGTAAAGTAGATTTCAACTCGGTTTGAGTTGAAGGAGAAAAGGGTGGAAGTAGGTGAAAAGTGCCGAACCACCGTGAAATTCTTGATTGTGAATTTTCTGATTTGATTTATTCTTTTATGCTTTATTATTATTGTGATATTTCATCTAGTTGTAATTGCTGTAAAGAAATCAAAAAGGAAAGATTTAAATTAGCTAAGCTTCTAAATATCCAATTCAACCCCCCCTTCTTGGATAGCCATAAGCCCTACAATTGGTATCGGAGCCAGGTTCTCTGATTTAAAGGCTTAACATCCTAGAGTAGATCCACTTACATGGCTATGGAGAAAGGAGTAGCTGTTACGAGGCATAATAAACCACCTTTGTTTGATGGGATAAATTATAGACATTGGAAGTAACTCATGTAAGTCTTCATTGTCGGTCAAGACCCTGAAGCTTGGCAGATAATCAGAAAGGGTACTACTTTACCCGAAACTAATGAATGGAGTAAAAATGAAGCTAAAATCATGGGAATAAATGCTAAAGCTATGAACATGATTTATAGTGGGTTGAAAGGTCATGAATTTAATAAAGTGTCATCTTGCTTCACGGGTAAGGAGATATGGGATAAATTAGAAGTCATATTCGAAGGTACAAAGAAAGTTAAGTCATCTAAGGTAACCATGCTCACTCACGACTATGAATTGTTTACTATGCTTGAATCCGAAACCATTAGTGACATGTTTGATAGATTTACAGAAATAATATCTTAACTTAGGTTGTTAGGTAAGACTTACACAAATGAAGAAATGGTTAGAAAAATGCTAGTATCTCTACCCGAGAGCTGGGATCCTAAGAAAATGGTCATAGAAGAAGCACATGATCTAGATAGTCTAACCTTAGATGATTTACTAGGATCACTAAAGACTCATGAAATGCAATTAATTAGGAGAGTAAAAGAAAAAGAGAATAGAAGGTCACTTGCTCTAAAAGTAGAAATAGAAAATACTGACGAGGTTAAGTCAGAAAATGATAAGATTGCTCTTATAGCTAGAAGATTTAGAAAATATGTTAAAAAAGGTCTAGGAAGAAATAAAGGACAACCTAGAAGAAATGAAGCATATGAATCTAGGGATAACTTGTGCTATGAGTGTAGAAAGCCTGGACATATCAAAGCCGATTGCCCCTCACTCAAGAAGAAGAATAATAAAGGAAAGAAGAAGGCAATGATTGCTGCTTGGGATAATGAGAGCTCCTCACCAGATGAAGAAGAACAAGAAGAAGTCACCCATCTTTGCTTAACCGCAAATGCAACAATAGAAGAAGAACTCGAGGTAAGTGATTCTGAACCCGAAACAAATCTTAATGGTGACATTGAAACTGCTTTTTTTGATCTGGTTGAGTATGCAACAAAAATGCAAATGAAAAATATGCATCCGTTGAGGGGGAGTCAGACTCAAGAGAATTTACCTTTCCGAGAGTAAGAAATGAAGTAGATCAACAACATATTCTAGGAAATCCAGTAAATAGTGTAAGTACACGGTCTAGATATCATAACACATGTGAACATCAAGTCTTCTTTTCTCAAATAGAGCCAAAGAAAGTAGATGAAGCTCTTGAAGATGAGAGCTGGTTTCTTGCTATGCAAGAAGCACTAAATCAGTTTGAAAAAAGCAAAGTCTGGAAATTAGTTCCAAGACCACAAAACCATTCGGTCATAGGAACCAAATGGGCGTTCAGAAATAAATTAGATGAGTGCAAGACCATCACAAGAAACAAAGCCAGATTGGTAGCACAAGGATATAGTCAAGAAGAAGGAATTGACTATGATGAAACGTTTGCTCCCGTAGCTAGTTTAGAAGCAATTCGGATGTTGCTTGCTTTTGCTTGCTATATGAACTTTACATTATTTCAAATGGATGTGAAGAGTGCATTTTTAAATGGTGCTGTTAAGGAAGAGGTTTATGTAGAACAACCACCTGGATTTGAAGATCTCACATGCCCAGATCATGTATTCAAGCTTTCCAAAGCTTTATATGGGTTAAAACAAGCCCTACAGGCTTGGTATGACAAGCTGAGCAACTTTCTATTAAATACAAATTTTAGAAAAGGGAAAGTAGATAATACATTGTTTATTAAGATACAAGGAAAAGAGATTTTGATTGTTCAAATCTATGTTGGTGATATTGTGTTTGGTTCTATAAATTCTGCTATGTGTGAAAAATTTGCAGATTCTATGAAACATAAGTTTGAGATGAGTATGATAGGTGAACTAAATTATTTTCTTAGACTCCAAATTAAACAAACACCTAAAGGAATATTCATAAGTCAAACTAAATATACCAAGGAATTACTCAAGAAATACAACATGCATGACTCTAAACCAATAAATACTCCCATGAGCACATCTACATCTTTATCATATGATAATGTTGGAGTTAGTGTTGACTCTAAAATGTATAGAGGCATAATTGGTTCCTTATTATATTTGACTGCTTATCGGCCAGACATCATGTTCAATGTTTGTTTATGTGCACGGTTTCAATCTAATCCCAAGGAACAACATTTAAAAGCTGTTAAGAGGATTTTTCGGTATCTAAAGGATACAATCACATTAGGCATTTGGTATTCAAAAGATACTATGTTTGATTTACATGCATTTAGTGATTCTAACTATGCTGGGTGTAAAATTGATAGAAAAAGCACCAGTGGTACATGTAAGTTCTTAGGACTTATGCTGGTTTCTTGGCACTCCAAGAAACAAAACAATGTTGCTCTTTCTTCCACTGAGGCAGAATACATAGCTGCGGCTAGTTGTTGTGCTTAGATTCTATGGATGAAATAGCAATTAGAAGATTATGGTCTCTATTTTACTAAGATTCCATTGAAATGTGATAATACCAGTGTAATAAATCTCACTAAAAATTCGATACAGCACTCTAAAACCAAACATATAGAGATAAGTCATCACTTCATTCGTGACCATGTTGAAAAATCAGATATCTCTATTGAATTTGTTCACACAAGCCAGCAACTAGTTGATATTTTTACTAAACCACTGGATAATGACAAGTTCTCTTCTCTCTGGAGAGAGCTTGGTATGTGTCTGCTTAATGATATTGCTTAAACTCTGTAAGCCATCTGTTTTACCCTATTTGGAAGCTTTATATTCAGTTATTATTCTGAGGGGGAGCCCTTTCTACACCTCCGAACTAGGTCAAACCTCTGCTGCTATACTCTTCATTTTTAGCCTTTTTTTTTTTCTTATCTTCCACTGAGCTTTTCTTTTTGCTAATAACAAAAAGGGGGAGAGAGTACATTGTAGCACATGTATGTTCCATTTCTGACTTTTAGTGCAGAACATGGGATAAACTCTCTTACATCCTATTGTGTGTATAAACATACCTACTGTGATGTTGCTTTAATGAATATCTATGCAAACAATTGATAGGCTTATGCTTACTTCAGTAATGTATTCATGCATTGCTAGGATATATATATCATGCAATTGTTTATGCCATCCGAGTCGTAACATATGCTAGCTGGTTCAGTACGAAAATTTTGTCATCATAAAAAACGGGGGGATTATTGAAAATCATGTGCTTGTATGTTGTGATTGAGAAAAATTTTATTTGAATAAATGTTAAATAGAAAATTATATTTGCATATATGATAGAATATATGAAATTGTGAGTGCACATATTAAAACTCTAAGGAAGTAAAAGGTGTGCAAATTATAATATCAATTAATGATATTATAAAGTAGCCGGGTCCCTACATTTTATTATCAAACATCAAATATGAAGCCAATTTGATTTACTCTATGAATATCTTAATTAATAGATTAATTCATATTCTTGGTTATGTTAAAAGAATTTTGATACTTGGAATTGGTACACTTATAGGTGTATTTGAAGAGCAAAAGCTTATGATAGTGGAGTATACATATTTGTTGGACCGACCATATATTTATATATATGGGTACATGAAACTTATTTATATGCATAGCCCGTGAAGAGAGGTTCAGCTCGTGAAAGAGGTTCAGCCCGTGAAAGAGGTTCAGCTTGTGAAGAAAGGTCAGCCCGTGAAGCTTGAAGCCCAGCGTCCTAAGCAGTTCATTTATCCCAGCCCGTGATATTTCATCTAGTTGTAACTGCTGTAAAGAAATCAAAAAGGAAAAGATTTAAATTAGCTAAGCTTCTAAATATCCAATTCAACCCCCCCTTCTTGGATAGCCATAAACCCTACAATATCAATCTGAGAATGATATAATACATGTCCTTGATAGAAAGATTTATTCCAACAAGCAAGGCCATATATTTCAACCTTCATCAAAACATAAGCAAGCATCATTTTTTCTTAACCACAATGTATGTCATATTTAATTTCAATTTAATAAACATTGTACTCAAGACATTTTAACTAATGTAACTTAGACAAATACTTTCTTAATGTCACTATATAGTAACATTATATTAAGGAATGTAGGAACCTGGTTACTTTATAATATCATTAATTGATATTATAATTTGTACACCTTTTATTTCCTATAATTTTCTTTTGCACTTGTGAAAAACATATTTTATCAAATATATGCATAAATATATTTTGTCACACATAAAACCCTTATTTTCCAACAAAACCCTCTCCTACACTTCATAACTCCTCCACAAGGAGCTAAATGTTCCACAATTATAGTGTTTAGGTTGAACCAACCTTAGTACATCAAGCAAATCCTCAAATATATAATGTGAGTGAGGAGTCATGCTTATCAAAGAGCTAATTAAAAATATACAAACTCAATTCAAGCTCAAATCACGAAACCCCCAATTTTCACAAGGTTAGGGTTTCGGATTTACAAAGAGGTTTATGTGCATATAATAATCAAAGCTCAATCAACACATAAACGACTTAATCTAACAGTGAATATTCATAAGAATATTAGTTTGAAGGAATATCACTTAAGATACAAAGTTGCTTCACAGATTAATGAAGAATATTGTCAGGTATAAGATCTTTGCAAGGCTTGAGTATAAACTTGATTTCTCAACACAATCTCATCAAAACCCACACCACAAGGACTTTCTTTTTCTCCTTTTATATCAGATATAGAGTAAATGAGCTTTCTAGGGTTTTCATTCAAACCTGAGTTGCCCATTGAGATTAAACTGTTAAGACTTCATAGATGCTCCATCAATCAACAGCGCAAATGACAATTAAGGCTCTTTAAAATGGCTCTGACATTCCTATCACCTTAAATTTCTTCCCATTGGAGAATCAGTGATAGAGAGAGGTAAGAGAGCAGCTTGGTGAAGAGGCTTAGGGCTTCAGTCAATCAGTTGCTTGATTAAGAGCAACATCCTTCTTAACTTAAATGAAACGACTGTGCTTCATTTAAACAACAGTGCTTCACAACCTTAAGCTCGGGCAAGGCTTTGTTCAATGGATCAACTTGCAGGCCAGTGGATCAGCTCAAGCTTGGTGCATTAGAATAACTTCAACTCGATCTAGCAAGATAGCTTCAGCTTGATCCAGAAGAGGAGTTTAAGCTCGGTCCAGCAAAGCACTCAATCTACCAGATTTGTTTTTTCAGCTTTGCATATAATTCCATTCAGATATGCATTAAGCTTGATCATATAGAACCTTGTATTATGAATTTTCTTTTCATAATATAATCTTTGGCCCTTTATCAACATGTACCTACAAGCACACAAAATCAATCATCATTTTTTCTTTAATATAAGCACTTATATTTTTGCTCATTAAATCACATAGAAATATTTATCTAAGCTTTAAATGTGATGTTTGATAATGGAATGTAGAAAACTGGTTACTTCATAATATCATTAATTGATATTATAATTTGCACATCTTTTACTTCCTTTGGTATTTGACGTATGCACATAAAGATGTTACGATACTTTCACAAATAAATTTTTACTCAACAAAACACATCAACACATGGTTTTCAACAATCTCCCCCTTTTTGAGGATGACAAAATTTTCATAGTTAATCCAACCAACCAGCACATGTCACTAGCTGAGTGAGCAAGATAGTAAGATGCAAATATCATATATCTAGTAATATATCAATATATGATCATCTTCAACAAACATCACACGTCCATCAATAAATATTTAGCAAGTAGCAAGCATGTTCACACGTTCATCACAGCAAGCATTTTCTCATAAATATCTCATACACATACATCTTAGGCGTAAGAGAGTTTATCCCACATTCTACACTATAAGTAAAAAATGCAACATACATGTGCTATAACTATGTACTCTCCCCCCCTTTTTGACATTATCAAAAAGATTAAGTTAAGAAGTAGTAGTAGAATATGAGTAAATATGAGTACATGAGTAACATGCAATGATAGAAGGTAGAAATCTAACCTAGTAGGTGAAGAAAAAGTGAAAGATCTGACCTTATACCGAGTGTGATTGCAGTGCTCCCCCTCAAGATAGTAACTGAATATAAGAAGCATACAAGCAGTGTACAACAAATAGATATTTGACATAGTTTAAGTGATATCTTCAATCAAGCACATTCTAAGCTCTCTTTGGAGAGTGGAAAATTTATCTCTATCCAATGGTTTGGTAAAAATATCAATAAGTTGCTAGTCAGTCTAAACAAACTCAATGGAAATATCACATTTTTCAACATGATCTTAAATGAAGTGATGTCTTATTTCTATATGCTTGGTTTTAGAGTGTTGTATTTAATTTTTAGTTAAGTTTATCGCACTAGTGTTATCACAATTCAATGGAATCTTAGTGGAAAAGATACCATAGTCCTCTAATTGTTGTTTCATACATAGAATCTGAGCATAACAGCTAGCAACACTTATGTATTATGCCTCAGTGGAAGAAAGAGCAATGTTGTTCTGTTTCTTGGAGTGCTAAGAAACTAGCATGTGTCCTAGAAAATGACATGTACCACTTGTACTTTTTCTATTTACTTTACAACCAACTCAATCAAAATCACTAAATGCATGTAGATCAAACATAGTGTCTCTAAAATACCATATTCCTAATGTAACCATATCCTTTAAGTATCTAAAGATTCTTTTGACAGCTTTTAAATGTTGTTCTTTAGGATTAGATTGAAATCTTGCACACAAACAAACATTAAACATGATGTTTGGTTGAGAGGTAGTTAAGTATAGTAAAAAACCAATCATACCTCTATACATTTTAGAATCGACACTAATTCCAATATTATCATGTGACAAAGATGTAGATGTGCTTGTGGGAGTGTTTATTAGTTTAGAATCATGCATATTATATTTCTTAAGCAACTCATTTGTATATTTGATTTGACTTATGAAAATTCCTTTAAATGCTTGTTTAATTTGTAAACTGAGAAAATAGTTTAGTTCACCTATCATGCTCATTTCAAATTCATGTTTCATGGAATCAACAAATTGTTCACACATAATAGAATTTGTAGAACCAAACACAATATCATCAACATAAATTTGAACAATCAAAATATCTTTTCCTTGTGTCTTAACAAACAAGGTACTATATACTTTGCCTTTTCTAAAGTTTGTACTAACTAGAAAGGCACTCAATTTATCATACCAAGCTCGTGGGGCTTGTTTCAATCCATATAAAGCTTTGGAAAGCTTAAATACATGATTTGGACATATGGGATCTTTGAATCTAGGTAGTTGTTCAGCATAAACTTCTTCTTTTACAACACCATTTAAGAAAGAGCTCTTTACATCCATTTGAAACAATGTAAAATTCATATAACAAGCAAAGGCAAGCAACATTCGGATTGCTTCTAATCTAGCTACCGGTGCAAATGTTTCATCATAGTTAATTCCTTCTTCTTGACTATACCCTTATGCAACTTATCTAGCTTTGTTTCTAGTAATTATCCCGTTCTCATCTAATTTGTTTCTAAACACCCATTTTGTGCTTATTATCGGATGATCTTGTGGTCTTGAAACTAACTTCCAAACTTTGCTTTGTTCAAATTGATTTAGTTCATCTTGCAGAGCAAGAAACCGGCTTTCATCTTCAAGAGCCTCATCTACTTTCTTTGGCTCGACTTAAGACAAAAAGGCTTGATGTTCACATGTGTTGTGATATCTAGACCTTGTGCTAACTCTATTTGTAGGGTTTCCTAGGATATGTTGTTGATCTACGTCATTCCTTATTCTAGGAAAAGAAAAATCTCTCGAGTCTAACTCCCCCTCTACGATAGGTGCACTCTTTTCATTTTGTCCTTGTTCATTAAAACTCAGATCAAAATCATCTTCAAATTGCACATGAATAGATTCCTTAACAACCAGAGTTCTCTTGTTGAAAACTCAATATGCTTTGCTAGTTTAAGAGTAACTGAGAAATATAGCCTCATCACTCTTAGAGTCTAGCTTTCCAAGTGACTCTTTACCATGGTTCAATACAAAACATTTACTTTCAAATACATGAAAGTAAGATATATTTGGTCCTTAACCAAAGAGTAACTCAAATGGAGTCCTTTTCAAGATTGGTCTTAAGAATGCCTTATTTGAAATATAACAAGTCGTGCTTACAGCTTTTCCCCAAAAATGTTTAGGAAGGTTATATTGACACATTATGGTCCTAGCCATCTTTTGAAGTGTCCTATTTTTCCTTTCTACAACACCATTTTGTTGTGGTGTCCTAAGTGATGAAAAATTATCAGAAATTTCATTCTTGGAACAAAGTTTCTCAAAAAGATGGTTTTCAAATTCACCACCGTGATCTGTCCTAATCTTAGTTATGGTGAGATCCTTTTCATTTTGAATCATTTTAGAGAAATTAACAAATTTCTCAAATGCTTCATCTTTCCTAGCAAGTAGATATACCCAAGTATATCCTGTATAGTCATCTACTATAACTAAGCCATAATATTTGCCATTCATGGTAGCTGTTCTCAAAGGCCTAAACAAATCCATGTGGATTAGTTCTAACGGTCTTGAGGTAGCTTTGATTTGAAGTTGCTTTGAGTGTGTTTACCTTTTACACAAGCAGCACATAACTTCTTCTTATCAAAGTTAAGCTCGGGTAAACCTCTAACTAAGCCATTTCTAGATAGTTTCTCTATCAATCCGAAACTAGCATGACCAAGTTTCCTATGCCACAACCAAGCATCAACATTGTTATTAACAATCAAGCATATTTGTTCATTTGTTAGCTTACTAAGATCAAGTACATAAATATTATCTTTTCTTTTTCCAACAATTTTTACATTGTTTTCCAAATTTTCAATAAGACAAAGTTTTTTTCCAAATCTAATTTTGAAATTGTTATCACACAATTGAATTATACTTAACAAATTGAATTTCAATTCATCAACGTACAACACATCGTATATAAGAAGGGATTTTGAGTTACCTATAGTGCCTATACCCTTAATTCTTCCTTTGGAGTTATCTCCAAAAGTATGGTGCCTCCAGATCTCAACTCAAGTGTTAAGAAGAGCTTCATCATCCCAGTCATATAACGGGAACAACCGTTATCCAAAATCCATAACTTTTTGCACTTCTTTTAGTTTATGTTCATATTCATATCCTACAAAAACAAAAATTGGTGTTGGAGATCTTGGTACCTTTTTTTTTTTTGGGTCCATGAGTGTTAGTTGCTACTAAACTACTAATCTTCTTAGGTATGCACACCTTCTTGATCTTATATGCTTTTCTAAGTCTAATTGGACATGTATCAAGCAAATGACTGATATAGCTACAATGAGAACATTTATGATGCAATGGAGATGTATAGTCCTCTTTATTAAAGAATTATGTAAAAGTTTTTGTGTTCTTCAAGGAATTATATCCTATACCAGCTTTATCACATACACCTCTTTATGATTTCAATGTATTATTTAACATGTTACTACCTTTTGTGAACTTATGTAATAGCATAGTACCATTATCCAATTTCATTTGAATTTCATGTTTCTTTTTTTCTAGCTTAAGTATTCTCAAGTTAAAAGTAATTATGTCCCAGTTATCACAAATAGTTTCTAAGATATCATCATGCTTGTTTTCTAAGTCAAAGCAAGTATCAATCATAGAACATGTGTCAAATTTCATAGAAATACTTTTTGGATACATTAGAGTTTTCATGCATACAAAGCATAGAAGATGTTATGACAGATTTATCAGGCATGGATTCAGTTTCAAAATTTTGTATTTTTCTTTCATCTTGGTTGCATATTCAACCAAATCACAAAAGGTAGTCTCAATATCACCACTAAGACTTGTTTTAGGTTCAAAATCACTTACCTAGAATTCTTCTTCTATGGTTGCATTTGTGGTTAAACAAAGATGAGCAACTTCTTCTTATTCTTCCTCATCCAATGAAGAGCTTTCATCATCCCAGGCAGCAATCATTGCCTTCTTCTCACCTTTATTGCTCTTATTCTTGAGCAAATGGTAATTAGCCTTGATATGTCTAGGTTTTCTACACTCATAGCACAAGTTATCCCTAGAATCATGTGTTTCATTCTTCCTAGGTTGTCCTTTATTTCTTCCTAGATCTTTCCTAAGGAATTTTCTAAATTTTCTAGCTATAAGAGCAATTTCATCACTTTCAGATTCTACCTTTTTATTCTTTTCTACTTTTACTTTTTAAGGCAAGTGACCTTCTATTTTCTCTCTCTCTTACCCTTTTAATTAGTTACATCTCATGAGTCTTTAGTGATCCTAATAGATCATCTAAGGTCAAACTATCAAGATCGTGAGCTTCCTCTATGGCCTTAGCATAGATTTTCTTTGGATCCCAACTCTCAGGTAAGGATACTAGCATCTTCCTAACCATCTCCTCATTTGTATAAGTCTTTCCTAACAACTTATGTTCATAAACTATTTCAGTAAATCTACCAAACATATTACTAACAATTTCATAATCAAGCATAGTAAACAATTTATAATCATGAGTGAGCATGGTAACTTTAGATGATTTAACTTTCTTGGTACTTTCATATATAACTTCTAACTTGTCTCATATCTCTTTGCCGGTAAGGCAAGATGATACTTTGTTAAATTCATGAGCCTTCAACCCACTATAAATCATGTTCATAGCCTTAGCATTTATTCCCATGATTTTAGCCTCATTTTTACTCATTCATCAGTTTCGGGTAAAACAATACCCTTTCTAATTATTTGCCAAGCTTCAAGGTCTTGACCAACAATGAAGACTTGCATAAGTTGCTTCCAATGTCTATAATTTATCCCATCAAACAAAGGTGGTTTATTATACCCCATGACAGCTACTCCTTTCTCTACAGCCATCTAAATGGATCTACTCTAGGATGTTAAGCCTTTAAAACAGAGAACCTGGCTCCTGATGCCAATTGTAAGGTTTTATAGCTAACCAAGAAGGGGAAGGGGGGTGGTTGAATTGGTTTTTATGGTTTTACCTATATTTCTTTGTTCTTCTAAGTTTCATGCAAGATTGGCATTCAACACAGATATATCAAAGCATATAAATAGAGAGATAAAACAAGATAAGAAGACACAAATATTTACATGGTGGTTCGGCCCTTGTCACCTACTTCCACCCTCTTCTCCTTCAACTCAACAAGTTGAAGTCTACTTTACTTTAAGCTAGGAGAAACCCTCTCCTACACTTAACAACTCCTCCGCAAGGAGTCAAATGATTCATGGTTATAGTGTTTAGGTTGAGCCAACCTTAGTACATCAAGCAAATCCTCAAATATATAATGTGAGTGAGGAATGATACTTATCAAAGAACTAATTGAAGATATACAAACTCAATTCAAGCTCTAATCACGAAACCCTCAATTTTCACAAGGTTAGGGTTTCAGATTTACAAAGAGGTTTATGTGCATATAATAATCAAAGCTTAATTAGCACATAAACAACTTAATCTAACAGTGAATATTCACAAGAATATTAGTTTGAAGGAATATCACCGAAGATACAAAGTTGCTACACAAATCAATGAAGAATATCATCGGGTATAAGATCTTTGCAAGACTTGAGTATAAACTTGATTTCTTAACACAATCTCATCAAAACACACACCATAAGGACTCTCTTTTTCTCCTTTTATATCAGATATAGAGTAAATGAGCTTTCTAGGGTTTTCATTCAAACTTAAGTTGCCCGTTGAGATTAAACCGTTGAGACTTGATAAATGCTCCATTAATCAACAATGCAGATGACGATCAAGGCTCTTCAAAATAGCTCTAACATTCCTATCACCTCAAATTTGTTCCCGTTAGAGAATCGGTGACACAGAGAGGCGAGAGATCAGCTTGATGAAGAGGTTTATAGCTTCAGTCAATCAGTTGCTCGATTAAGAGCAACATCCTTCTTAACATAAATGAAATGATTGTGTTTCATTTAAACGGCAATGTTTCACAACCTCAAGCTCGGGCAAGGCTTTGTTCAATGGATCAACTTGTGGGCCAATGGATCAGCTCAAGCTTGGTCCATTAGAATAACTTCAGCTCGATCCAACGGGATAACTTGTCCAACAGAGGAGTTTAAGCTCGGTCCAATAGAGGAGTTTAAGCTCAGTCCAGCAGAGGAGTTTAAGCTCAATCTAGCAAAGCACTCAATCTAGCAGATTTTTTTTTTCAGCTTTGCATATAATTCCATTCAGTTATGCATTAAGCTTGATCACATAGAACCTTGTATTATGAATTTTACTTTCATAATATAATCTTTGGCTTTTTATCAACATGTACCTACAAGCACACAAAATAAATCATCATTTTTTCTTTAATATAAGCACTTATATTTTTGCTCATTAAATCACATATAAATATTTATCTAAGCTTTAGATGTGATGTTTGATAATGGAATGTAGGAAACTGACTATTTTATAATATCATTAATTGATATTATAATTTGCACACCTTTGACTTCCTTTTATATTTAATGTATGCATATAAAGATGTTATCATACATTCATAAAAAAATTTTTACTCAATAAAACACATCAACATATGGTTTTTAGCATTCTTAAGTGTGTTTGTTTGTTGTTTTACATTGTCTGATCTAAATATACCCTATCATAGTACTTACCACCAATTATATAGCACATATAAACTAGCCAAAATCAAGTCTAATTCTTGTTAGTATTTTCCTATCACAATTTTTGCATACTAGTCTAACATTTCTTATAGGCTTGTTTCCCTGTAAAAGACTTAAATTTTCAATATCATTGTCTTAATACCTATTTTAAGCCAAACAAACTTTTCTTAACTTACAAAACATACGTCTCTTTACCTTTTTTCTTTAAAATCTTCTAGCTACTCCATGTAAATGTCTTCATTTAAATCACCTTGAAGGAAAGTACTCTTCACATCCACTTGCTTAATCTTAAGATTGATTCCCAAAACCAATTAAATTGAAGACATTTTCATAATAAGTGAGAACAGCACATCATAATCAATTTTTTTTTTTTTTGTTGCTAAAACCCTTAATAACAAGTCTAGCTTTGTATTAGAGTTGTGAAGTATTTTCATCATGCTTCAATCTATAAATCCAACAATTCTTCAAAGCTCTCTTGCCCTTAGGCTAGTCACCAACTCAAATATTTAATTATCATGTAAAGATTTTAGCTCATCTTGCATTACATCAACCTATTTTTTCTTGTTCATATCCTCTATTGCTTCTCCAAAGCTTTCAAGCTCACTTGCATTTGTCAGTAATAGATATTTCTTAGTAGATTATCTAGAGATAAATGACAATCTCTTATAGACTTCTTCAATGGTGGAATTGTAAATGAATCTTACTAAACATCAACAACATTATCTACTAAATGTCATTATTATCTACATCCTACTAGTCATTTTAAAACTCATCTCGAATTCTATACTAAATTCCAGCTTCAACTTGTTCTAGCAACTATCTCTACTAATCATTTGAAGGGATAAATTAATATCAATACCAATCTTAAAGCCTTGGGACACAATCTTCTCTTTATAACAAATATGTATTATATTTTGATTCTCCAAAAATAAAACATCACAACTCCTTACAATTTTTTTCATAGCTAGATTATAAAATCTATAACCATACTCATTAGGAACAAAGCTAAGAAGTACACATTCTCCATTCTTAACATCTAATTTAGACCTTTCATCCTTTAAAATATGAACAAATGATTTGCAACAAAATACTCTTACATAATTATAGGGAACATCTTTGTCAAACCAAACTTTATCTTACGCATCATTGTCTAAAGAAATAGTTAAAAATAAATTGATAACATAAGCTACTATAAGCAATATCTTACCCTAAAATGACTTTGGCAAGTTAGCATTTAAAACCATGCATCAGACTCTCTCAACCATTGTCATGTTCATTCTTTCCACTATATCCAATTGAGGTGTTTTCAAAGGTATCTTTTGATGTCAAATACTACACTATCTATGGTACTCAACAAATGGCTTAATGTACTCACCACTATTGTTCAATTGAATGCATTTCAACTTTTTTCTAGTTTATCTCTCTATCGAAACTTGAAATTGCTTAACATATCCAGCACTAATGAGCCTTTAGTGAGTTTCCATAGTCCATTATTGAAGGTATTGCAAAAACCTTCATCATCAAGCTTCCAAGTAGAAATTAAATTCAAGAAAATTTCAAGTACATGTTTAACATCCTTGAGAACCAACCTTAATCCATTACTATTAGGTATAGTGGCCAACCAAGAAGGGGGATTGAATTGGTTGTTTAGCTCAAAGTCTATTAATTCGGCTTCTTCAAACACAACAAACTCAAACAGCACACCAAGTAACACTATAAACAACAAACTAAAACAATCATGGACAATAAGCACAAACACACCTTTTACCACGGTGGTTCGGCACTCACACCTACATTCATCCTTTTCTTCCTTCAACTCAACCAGTTGAAATCCACTTTACTAACTGATTAGGAGAAAAAGTTCTCCTAATCCTTCCAATTCCTCTTAAAGGAATCATAAAACTTTTGGGTTATAATCCAAGGTTGTCTCAACCTTGTTACAAGAGCAATTTCCCAAATAATATATAGTTTGTGAGGGATATTGCTAATCAGAGAGCTTATGTAAGATATAAAGTATTAATCCAAGCTCTAATCATGAAACCCCCAAATTTTAACAAATTAGGGTTTCAGATTTACAAGTTTATGTGTAAATAATAATTAAAATTCAATCAGCATATAAACAAGTGTATACAAGAGTATATAATCACAAGAATATGATCTTTTAAGAATATCACCAAAGCTCTTCACAGAATCGCAATATGGGAATCAATCTTATTTCTTCTTTCTATTTCTCAACAATCTCATGCAAAAGATACTTTAAACCATAGAACAAAACCCTTTTTATATGAGATTCAAACAATAAAAACTAATTTGAGGTTTCAATTAAATTTGATAACACTAAAGGCTTCTTCCCGTTGAGAGAGTAGGATGATTCCATCATTTAGGGTTTCAAATCAAACCATTAATCATCATATGGTCATTTCAAGCAACCTTTCTAATAAATGTTCAACTCTTCTAGAAGTCTTCCCATTGGGATAGTAGACATGTGGATGTAGAGAAAGGATGGCTTCTCTTGTTATCTTGAGTAGAAAAGAAGCTAGGGCTTCTAATTGCATGAAACAAATCAAGGTGCTTGACCTTTAGCTGAATGACATTGTTTCAATGAGTACGACATGCCTTCACTTAAGAGCTTTGATGGGATGTTGTATTGCAGGCTCAAGTTAGCTTATGTCTTGCGAGCTTAGATGAGCCTGCTCCTTGCGGGCCTAGACTGGCCTACTTCTTACGGGTTCGGACTAGCTTACTTGTTGCGGGCTCTTCATATAAAGCTTATAATATAAGCTTTTCCATACACCTTTCTCCTACAATACCATAAAAATAAGCATCACATTCTTTTTAATATGCATACCATGCAACTTATATTTTTTTTCCTTTTTATTGTTTAAGAAGTATTCTTTTAAAACTAGAATAAGGTTGCAATATATTATAATGTAGGAACCTGACTACTTTATAATATCATTGATTGATATTATAATTTGCACACCTTTTACTTCTTTTAATTCAATTTTGCCCATTAACATATGAAAAATATTTATATGCATTTAATAAAAAAATTTGTTAAAACAAAACATATCTTTTTCCTACAATCTCCCCTTTTTTATGATGACAAAATTTTCACAACTCAAACATTGAATAGCACATGTCATCAAAAAAGTGAGCAAAGTGTATTATATAAGACGTTTTTCATGACAATCAACACAAGGTAGAGTTTTCACAATATCAAGTGTGTTTCATGACAAATAGCAAAGTAGTTAACCAATATCAGCAGATATTTTGAATCTAATTCTCAACAACAAGCATCCTAACATTCAACATGCAATCAGCAGCAATAATACCATTCAAAAACATATTTTCAAAATACATTTAGGGTGTTAAAGAGTCATCCCACTTTCTGCACTAGTTAGTGAGAAATGGAACATAAATGTGCCTAGTACTCTTTCCCCCTTTTTGTCATAATCAAAAAGAGCATGTGATAGGATAAAAGAGTTGGGTAAGATAGCTAAAAATAATACTAGTAAAAAAATAGGCAGGTAACTAATCTGGTGAATTAGATCAAGTTTTACAGTGCTCCCTTTCAAAATAAGTATTCTCACAAATCAAGAATAAATCATGAAAGACTAAAAGATATTTTCAAGTAAACCCATGCCAAGCTCTCATTGAAGAGCATAAAAGTTTTCTTTATCCAATGGTTTGGTAAAAATATTAGCAAGTTGCTAATCAATTTGAACAAATTCAAGAGCAACATCACATTTTTGTACATGGTCTCTAATGAAATGTTGTCTTATCTCTATATGTTTAGTTTTAGAATGTTGTATAAGATTTTTGGTTAATTTTATAGCAGTAGTATTATCACATTTCATTGGAACATTGGTGGAGTAAACACCATAATTTTCCAATTGCTATTTCATCCATAAAATTTGAGTACATCAACTAGTAGCTGTGTATGTTGCCTCAGTGGAAGAAAGAGCTACACTATTTTGTTTCTTGGAATACCAAGAAATCAACATGTTTCTAAGAAAGTGGCGAGCACTAGTTGTACTCTTTCTATGTATCTTACAACTAGTATAGTTAGAATCACTAAAAGCATGAAAATCAAGAGTTGTGTCCCTAGGATACCAAATTCCTACTATGGTCGTGTCTTTCAAATATTTGAATATTCATTTAATAACAATTAAATGTTGTTCTTTAAGTTCAAATTGATATCTAGCACACAAACATACACTATACATAATATGAGGTTAGATGTAGTCAAATATAACAATGAACCAATCATTCCACTATAGAGTTTTAAGTCAACACTAGTCCCATTTTCATCATGTGATAAAGAAGTAGATACATTCATGGGAGTGTTTATTGGTTTGGAATCATGCATCTTGTATTTGCTAATTAATTCAATTGTATATTTGGTTTGACTTATAAAAATTCCTTTGTTAGTTTGCTTAATTTGAAGACCTAGAAAATTAGTCAATTCACCCATCATACTCATCTCAAACTCATTTTCTGTAGATTCAGTAGTCTTTTGTTCAGTGAAATTCTAAATGCAAGTGAACGTGTCAAACAAGTAATATAATAATAAGAAAGATATCGTCCCACAAAGATTGGTGATTACTAAGCCCACTAATTGCTAATGGTGAACAACTCCTAGAATCTATCTAACAAACCAAATTGATAGATGATAGACTAATCAACTAAATTTAATAAAACTAAATACGTGAAACATGTTAGAGTGTCCAATTTCACCATAACTATGAGGTATTAATGTAGATTATGTACGCTTGCAAGAGGGATAATATCTATGTGATGACGGAATCTCTTAATTTATTTACTATCCTATGTCTAAGTATAGTGAACCTATTTAGTTCGTTAATTTACTATATCTTTATATGTGAATTGAAATAAACCAAATGCATTAGGATCTGTGAATATTCCCAGTTTACATCGAAAGCCACATAAATAATATGGTATATGTCTATCCATATTTTATTTATGGTTACATATTACAAGAAGCAACTGCATATCATCTCTTGTCAGTCTCAAACATGCAAATCAGATCATTCAAGTGGTAGCTAATCACTTAAAAGCATTAAACACAGTAATATGTAACTTCACAAAAACAAAATATCTTGTACAACATAATAATCATAAGATTCATACCATCATAATTAGGTTACATCGTAGCTCTAACAAAAATAAACTAAAACATAAAAAAATAATGAGGAAGAATAGTAATAAGAAATAAAGAAGGTATCTTGAATTCAAGAACAAGAAGTTTATCACCCTTTTTGTCTTCTCTTCAAGAAAACCTTGAATTCCTGGCCTCTCTTGAGTTGTGCTCAATTTTCTCCTCCTCCCTCTTTTGCTTATTCTCTTATCTTAAATAGAGTTTTGGGGTTTAGACCTTATTCCAGTAGAAGTCGGTTTTGGATATCTAAAACAATTGGGTTTTGAACTCCTAAATTAACTGGGATTTGAATTCCTAACATAATTGGGTTTTCTGTTTATTTAGAAAACTCAACAATAATAGAAAATCTAATAACAATCACCCAAAGCCCAAGCCCATCTTGACTCTCTTGATCTTGATATTATGATTTTGCCATATAATAAGCATCAGGTTCTCCCTATTCATCCTTTTTCTCCATGCCTTCTCATGCCACAAAAACAAGGCAAATTCAAGCAAATAAAAAGGAATTCAAATATTTTCTCATAAGCATTGTATTATTTATTGCCTAAAAATAGGTAAAATAACTATATAAAAATAGAGTTATCATCTTTACATAAAACAAGATTGGTAGAACCAAACACAATATCATCAACATAAATTTGAACAATCAAAATATCTTTTCCTTTTGTTTTAATGAAAATGTCTTATCTACTTTTCCTTTTCTAAAATTTGCACTAAATAGAAAAGCACTCAACTTATTATACCAAGTTTGTGGGGCTTGTTTAAGTCCATATAAAGCTTTTGAAATCTTAAAAACATGATCATGACACATTGGATCTTCAAATCCAAGTGATTGTTCAACATACACTTCTTTAACAATACCATTTAAGAAAGCACTCTTTACATCCATTTGAAAAAGAGTAAAATTCATAAAACAATCCCTAAACCCTAATAGCTTCTAATATAGCTATTGGTGCAAAGGTTTCATCATAGTCTATTCCTTCCTCTTGACTACACCATTGTGCAACTAGTTTAGCCTTGTTTCTAATGATACCCATTTTCATCTAGCTTATTTCTAAATACCCATTTAGTGCCAATCACTGGATGGTCTTTAGGTCTAGGAACCAAGTTCCAGACTTGACTTCTTTCAAATTGATTTAATTCTTCTTGCAAAGTAAGAAACCAATTTTCATCTTCAAGAGCTTCATTTATATTTTTTTGCTTTACTTAAGACAAGAAGGCTTAATGTTCACAAGTGTTGTGATACCATGACCATGTACTCAATCTATTAGTGAGATTATCTAATATATGTTGCTAATCTACTTCCCCTCTAACTCTAGGAAATGAAAAATCTCTTATTTCAGACCCCTCGTCAACTCTAGTTACATCCTTCTCATTATTTCTTTGTTCATTTGAATTAGGATTGATTCCATTTTCTAGATGAGTAGTGTAAACATCTTCAAACTTAACATATATTGATTCCTCCACTACTAGAATTCTATTATTGAAAACTCTATAAGCTTTGCTAGTATAAGAGTAACGAAGAGATATAGCCTCATCACTCTTAGAGTCTAACTTACCAAGTGACTCCTTACCATGATTTAAAACAAAGCACTTACTACTAAAGAAATGAAAGTAAAAGATGTTGGGTTTCCTACCAAAGAATAATTCAAAGGAAGTCTTTTTCAAAATGAGTCTAAAGAATGCACAGTTTGAGATATAACAAATTGTGCTTAGAGCTTCTCCCCAAAAGTGTTTAGGAATATTGTATTCACATATCATAGTTCTAGCCATTTCTTGAGGTGTCCTATTCTTTCTTTCCACAACATTATTTTGTCATGGGCTCTAAAGTGCTGAAAAATTATATGAAATTCTATTCGGTGAAATTCTACATGCAAGTGTACATGTCGAACAAGTAATATAATGATGAATAAGAGTATCGTCCTACAGGGACTGGTGATTACTATGCTAATTAATTGCTAATGTGAATAGTTCCTAAAGTTTATCTAGCCAACGTAAATGATAGAACATGAATTGAATAACTAAATTTAATCTAAACTTGATTAACGAAATATGCTAGAGCATCCGATTTCACCAAATTACTATATACAAATGTTGATCATCCATGCTCGCAAGATTAATTCTACTCATGTGATGGCGGAATTTCCTAATTTATTCACTATCCTATGTCTAGGTATAGCGAACCTACTTAGCTAATTAATTCACTGTGAGTCTACATATGAATTAAATAAGCTAAGTGTATTAAGATTTGTGAATATTCCAGTTTACACCTAAAGCCACACAAATCATATGGTATATGTCTATCCATATTAATCTATGGTAACATATTACATGAAGCAACTACATGTCATCTCCTGTCGGTCTCAAACATGTAAATCATATCATTTAAGTGGTAGCTAATCACCTAAAAATATTAAATTCCGTAATATGCAACTTCACATTCATAAAATATCTCACAAAGCCTAAATAATCACATCCATACATTATAATTAAGTTCCATCATAGCTCTAACAAACTAAACTAAAATAACATATTTACATAAACTAGAATGGTGCAAAAAATTAAACAACACATTTTGTAAATTAAAAACATTAAGTTGTCACCAAAAATGTCTTCAAATCACATAATAAGTTGCACAAATCTACACATCAGGGGGAGGAGAAGATTATATCTGAAGAAACGGAAGAAAAAGGAGCTGCCACGTGCCTCCACCACATGCAGGCCAGTCGCCAGTCATGCGTCGTCGTGCGCCGCCACCATTCTTCACGGAAACATCATATTTGAGCCCCAAAATGTAGATCTACTGAAAGATAGAGTAGATCTGCTAGAAAATCACCAGAAAAAGATATTTTCGTAGGAAATCACCCACTCATGGCATTCACCCTCTGTCGTTGGAAACCGTCGTGAAACTGCTACTAATCGCTGGATCTATTCCCTCTTTACTAAAATCTCCTCAGATCTGGTCGGAAAATGTCTAGAAATCACCGGAATCAAATGGGTTGTTGAAAAAATTTCTCCTTTGCCAAAAACGGGCCAGGCCACCTTCTCACACAGGTCGCCGAAGGAGAAGAATGCAAACGGCGTTTCGGTCGGCGGTCGCACGACCATCCCGCGCTGGCGTCGCTTCCCCACCGACCTCTATCTTTTTGGTACTCTGCCCCCGACAAACGTCACGCTTTCCCCCCCCCAGTTTCACTTCTACCCGATAATGTTTTCTAGAAGCCTTCCAAACCCGATAGATGCTATGCGGGCTCTGCGGGCCTTCTCACCCTTTCGGCCTAGTTCCTTTTGTCGCACAATCCACAAGGCCCAATTCGGTCCCTCTCTCCTTTACAAGCCCACATAGTAAAAGCCCCTTTTTTAAGCTTTCCTTCTATTTTCTCCTTTTCTTTTGGTTTTGTGCTTCTTTTTTTCATTTTTCTTCTATTTTAGGTTTGCTGCATAAAATAACAAAAAATATATAAATACAATTAAATACAAATATAATCTAATAAAAATAATATTAAATATTACCTAAAATAATCAAAATAACTCTATATAAAATAGAGTTATCAAATTCCATTCTTAGAACAAAATTTTTCAAAAAGGTGATTTTCAAACTCCTCACCATGATCAGTCCTTATTTTTGTTATAGAAAGACCTTTTTTGTTTTGAATCATTTTAGAAAAGTCATCAAACTTTTCAAATGCTTTATCATTTCTAGTAAATAGATATACCCATGTATCTCTAATGTAGTCATCCACTATGACTAAAGCATAATATTTACCATTTTGAGTGGTTGTTCTCAAAGGACCAAATAGATCCATGTGGAGAAATTCTAATGGTCTTGCAGTGGCTAGTACGAGCTTTGATTTGAAACTACTTTGATTGTGTTTGCCTTTTACACATGCTTAACATAACCTTTTTATCAAAGCTGAGAGTGGGAAGATGTTTGACCAAGTTATTCTTGGACAATTTTTCTATTAAACCTAAACCCACATGTCCAAGTTTCCTATGCCACAACCTAGCATCAACATTTTTCTTCACAATCAAACATGCTTGTTCAACAGTCAATTCACTAAGATCTAGCAAATAGATATTATCTTTACTTTTTCCAACAATTTTTATATCATGCTCCATGTGTTCAACAGAACAAAGCTCTTTTTCAAACTTTATTTTAAAATCTTTATCACAAAGTTAGCTTATACTCAACAAGTTGAATTTCACTTCATCCACAAATAAAACTTCTGAAATAAGTAGGGTTTTTGGATTACCTATAGTTCCTATACCTTTGATTCTTCCTTTGGAGTTATCTTTAAAAGAAACCATACCTCTAGCTTTTAGCTCAAGTGTTGAGAAGAGCTCCATTATCCTATTCATAAGCCAAGAAAATTTGTTGCCCAAAATCCATAGATTCTTGTAATCCTCTTTGTTCACTTTTGCACTCAAAGCTTGCAGAGGTGAAGATATTTGTTGAAGTTCTTGGTACCCTTTTTTCTTTGGGTCTGTGAGAGTTAGTTGAACAAACATTACTAGAAGTTTTAGGTAACCATACTTTCCTTATCTTGTATGATCTTCTAAGTCGAATAGGACATGTATTAAAAGAATGACCAACATATTTACAATATGAACATTTATCATACAATGGAGTTATGCAGCTTTTCTTTTCAAAGAATTTAGTGAAAGACTTTGAACTCTCATTTAATTTAGAACCTATACCAGCTTTATCATATATGTCTCTTTGTGATTGCAACATTTTTGTTGGCTTTTATGGCTTAACAAGAAGAGGGATTGAATTGGTTAAGCTAAGAACTAATCCATCTCTTCTATACTTAAATTTTTTTTCTGAACTATGATATAAAAGAATCATATAAGCCACAACAAGACAACAAGCAAACAAGAGTAAACAAAGGGAAGTGAGACACTAAATTTACCACAGTTATTCGGCATTCAATCCTTGAGCCCTACGTCCACCCTCTTCTCCTTCAATCCAACTGATTGAAGTTTCCTTTACTCAATTTAGATTAGAAGAAAATGTTCTCCCTAATCCAACAAACTCCTTCTTAAAGGAATTTCCAAATCTGGTTACAAGATATGATCAAAAGATCATGTACAAGTGCAAATCCCTTAATAATATGATAGTTTATGGGATATTGCTAATCAAAAGAGCTATTCACATATGAATAATGAATATCCAAGCTCCTATCACGAAACCCCCAAATTAGGACAAATTAAGGTTTTGGATTTCACACAATGTTTATGTATAATATGTATTTTGAATGTAATTAGCACATAAACAAAGACATACAAGGTACAATCGATGATAAAATCAAAGAGTAAAGTGATTAAATAGAAATCACCGAGAGCCTTGTGAGTCACCAAATGATGAACAACTTGAGTAGGTAACTGAGTGAGCTCAAAGATCATTTCTTTATAGAGAAAATACTTCAAATCTTTGTAAATTCTCAACTATCTCTTTAAGAACAAACTTTCTTAAATAGAGAAGATGAATCTAGGGTTTCTCAAATCAAACCTCAATTGTACACTTCTTCCCATTAGAAATAGTGAGCAACCTATCAAATCAAGCTCAAGTCACTTCTTAGAAACCAAATTTGACCATTCTGACACCCCATCTCCTCCAAAATCCTCCCGTTGAGGATTCAGCACTGCAAAGAGAATAGAGGCTTCACCGGAGGTCATTTAACCCAAAAACATCAATTAGGGCAAATAGTCGATCAAGTCTCTTAAGTGGTCTTGACTTCAAGTTGAATGACATTGTTTTGATAAGTGTCGTAATATGGACTTTGGTTAAAAGTAGGTAAGGCTTCCCAGACAAGCGTAGGTCTTGACAGATTTAAAGAAATCATAAGCCAGCTTTTAACAAGCTCTGTCCACCTTTTGACAAGCTCAATCCAGTTTTTAACAGGCTCGATCCAACATATAACAGGTTCAATCCAACATATAACAAGCTTAGTCTAGTATACCTTTAACTAACTAAGGCTGATCTAATGAACACAAATTAACTTGAGTTTGATCTATCACATGCTCCTTTTGAATTAACATGAGGCTTGGATAAAAGTTCTCATAGAATGATCTAAGCCTTTTGATTAATATGTTCCTACAAGTACATAAAGCCGAGTATCATTTTTTCTTAAATATATTCAAATATTTTTTTTTTCAACATCATCCATATAAGATATTTCTCAAGGTCACTTTATAAAGATGTTTTATTAAGAAATGTCAATGATATTATAATTTGTACACCTTTTACTTCTTAAGATTTTCTCTTGCATGTATGAAAAACATTTTTCAAGAAATAATTTATAAATAGATTTTGTCACAGCAAAACCCTTATTTTCCAACAATTTTATCTAACATGGTACTACCTTTTGTGAATTTTTTAACAACAAAGTGGGGTTATCTAGCTTCAGTTGAATCTCTTGTTTTTCTCTCTCTAATCCACATATTCTCATGTTTAGACTTACTAAATCAAAATTTATGCAAACCATTTTAGTAACATTATCACTATTGTTTCCTAGGTCAAAACATCAATCATAGAGCATACATTAGATTTCGTGCAAGCATTTTCAAGTATGTCATGATTCTCATGTAAAGAAGATGCAAGAATTTCATAAACATCTTTTTTAGCATTAATTTCAGCTTTGACAAGCTGATATTTTTCTTTCATTTTTCTATATTTATTTTTCATCTTATTTGCATACTCAACTAAATCAAAGAAAGTAGTTTCTATGCCGCAATTCACATCATTTGGTAGTTTAATATCACTTACGTCAGATTTCTCATCTTCAAGGGTTGTTATTGTGGTTAGGTAGAAATGTGCCACTTCTTCTTGTTCCTCCTCTTTCGATGGTGAGCTCTCATCATCCCAAGCAACAATCATGGTGTTTTTCTTATTTTCTTTCTAAGCAGAGGGCAATCCACTTTAACATGTCCAAGTTTTCTACATTCAAAATATAGATTGTCCCTAGGGTCATGTGTTTCTTTCCTCTTGGATTGTCCTACAAGCTTAACCCGTTCCTAAGGAATTTTCTAAATCTCCTAGCTAGGATGGCAATCTCATCATTTATGAACTCTAGATTATCAATTTTTTCTACATCTACTTTTAAGGCAAGTGATTTCCTATTTTCTTTTTCTCTTTCTCTTTCTCTTTTCATTAATTGCATTTTATAAGTTTTCATTGATCCTAGAAAATCATCTAAAGTCAACTTATCTAAGTCATGTGCTTCCTCTATAGCCATCTTTTTAGGGTCCCAACTTTCAGGTAAAGACACTAACATTTTTCTAACCATTTCTTCATTTGTACATGTCTTTCCTAGCAATTTAAGTTCATAAACTATTTTAGGAAATCTACCAAACATATCACTAATAGTTTTAGAATCTTTCATAGTAAACAATTTATAATCATGTGTAAGCATAATGACTTTAGAAGATTTGACTTTCTTAATTCCTTCATAGATGACTTCTAACTTATCCTATATCTCTTTACCAGTGAGGTAAGAGGATACTTTATTAAACTCATGAGCTCTTAGACCACTATAAATCATGTTCATAGCCTTAGCATTTAGTCTCATAACCTTAGCTTCATTTTTACTCCATTCACTAGTTTCAGGTAATGCAATACCCTTTCTGATAGCTTGCCATGCTTCTAGATCTTGATAGTTATAAATACTTGCATTAATTACTTCCAATGTCTATAGTCTATACCATCAAACAATGGTGCTATTATAAGGATCTACTCTAGGATGTTAAGCCTTTAATCAAAGAACTTGGCTTTGATACCAATTGTTAGGTATAATGGCCAACCAAGAAAAGAAGATGGGGAGGGGAGGGGAGGGGAGGGGGGGGGGGGGGGGTTGAATAGTTATTCAGCTCATAGTCTATTAATTCAACTTCTTCAAACACAAAAAAAAAAAAAATTCAAACAACACACCAAGTAGCAATATAGACAACAAACTAAAACAATAATGACAAAAAGCACAAACAATTTACCACGATGGTTTGGCACTCACACCTACATCCACCCTCTTCTTCCTTCAACTCAACCAATTGAAGTCCACTTTACTTACTGATTAGGAGAAAATGTTCTCTTAATCCTTCCAATTCCTCCTCAAAGGAATCACAGAACTTTCAGGTTACAATCAAAGGTTGTCTCGACCTTGTTACAAGAGTAAATCCCTAAATAATATATAGTTTATAAGGGATATTGCTAATCATAGAGCTTATCTAAGATATAGAGTACTAATCCAAGCTCTAATCACAAAACCCCCAAATTTTAGCAAATTAGAGTTTCAAATTTACAACAAAGTTTATGTGCAAATAATAATTAGAGTTCAATCAACATATAAACAAGTGTATACAAGAGTATATAATCAAAAGAACATGATCTTTAAAGAATATCACCAAAGCTCTTCACATAGTCACAATGTGAGAATCAATCTTGATTTCTTCTTTTGATTTCTCCACGATCTCATGCAAAAGCTACTTTGAACCATAGAATAGAACCATTTTTATATAAGATTCAAATAATAGAAGTTGATTTGAGGTTTCTGTTAAACCTGATTGTTAGGTTTTATGGCTTAGCAAGAAGGGGGGTTGAATTGTTAATCTAACAATATGATGCTTTTATTTGATATAAAAAAATTGAACCAATTATTTTAACAATTTATGAATTAATAAGCAATCAAACAGACATAGTTATTCAAATAAGTAAAGAGCAAGAGAATCAACACCCAAATTTACCACGGTGGTTCGGCACTCAATCCTTAAGTCCTACGTCCACCATTTTCTCCTTCAATCTAACCGATTGAAGTCTCCTTTACTTAGCCAAATTAGGAGAACACATTCTCCCTAATCCAAATAATTCCTTCTCAAAGGAATTCTCAAGTCCGAATACAAATTATGATCAAAAGATCATGTATAATAGCAAATCCCCAAATAATATGTTAGTTTATGGAATATTGCTAATCAAATGAGCTATTTAAGTATATATAACAAGATGCAAAGCTCCTATCACGAAATCCCCAATTTGAGTAAATTAAGGTTTCGGGTTTTCCTTAATATTTATGTGCAGTAAATGTTTTTAAATGAAATCAGCACATAAATAATGTTATACAAGCTATAATCGAATATCACCGAACCCTTGTGAGTCACCGAGAGATGAGTGAACTTGAATCAAATAGTAAGTAAGCTTAAGAGGTTTTCTTCACAAAGAGAACACTTTAAATAGATATAGATCATCAAGGAGAAATCTTCACACATACATCTCCTTTAAATAGGAAGCAGATCTAGGGCTTTTTAGATTAAACCTGAACCATTTAAGATCTTATATCACGTGCCACTACCCTTTGTGAATTTCTTTAGCAGTAGATTAGTTGCATCAAGTTTTGACTTCAAATCACCATTTTCTTTTTCTAGCTCAAGGGCTCTACTTTTAAGATTTTCAACACACATATATGAGTTATTTTCAACATGTATTTCAACATCAGAACATGCATTGTTATCACAGAAAGTTTCTGTTTCTATGTTCATGTATTCAGATTTATTTTGTTTCTCATACATATCACTCATACAAGCATCATACTTCATATATGCATTAGCAGGAATACTAATGTTATCATGTATCGAAATTGAAGTATTTTTTCGTTAAGCTTCATCTCTACATGTCACAGTTTCTATGCTTTGTTTATTATGTACATTAGTTAAAACATTTTGATTAGCATGTACAGAAGTCATCATGTTCTATTTTTTAGATTTATTTTTTGCTTTTAACTTTTTGTATTTATCTTTTAGTCTATTTGCATACTCAACTAAATTAGAAAATGCAGTTTCTAAACTAGTGTTTATATGAAGAAACAGTTCAGAATCATTTACCTCACTATTGTCTTCCTTAAGAGTTGCTGTTGCAGTTAGGCATAGGTGTGTAACTTCTTCTTGAGTTTCTTCATCAGATGAGGAGTTCTCATCATCCCAGGTAGCAATCATAGCTTTCTTTTTGTTCTTGCTATTCCTCTTCTTGATCATCGGACAATCAATTTTGATATGTCCCTGTTTTCTACATTCATAGTATACATTTTCCCCAGTTTGCCTTATATTTTTATTTAATCCTCTTCTTAGAAATTTTCTAAATCTCCTAGCTATAAGAGCTACTTCATCATTATCAGACTCTTCCTCTTCAACCTTTTCAACTTCTACTTTAAGTGCAAGTGATCTTCTGTTCTCCTTCTCTTTTTCTCTTCTCATAAGTTGCATTTCATGAGTTTTAAGAGAACCTGACAAGTCATCTAAGGTCAGGACATCTAGGTCATGAGCTTCTTCTATGGCCATCTTCTTAGGATCCCAACTTTCGGGTAGGGATACTAACATCTTTCTTACCATCGACTCATTTGTGTAGGTTTTTCCTAACAACTTAAGTTCATAAATGATCTCGGTGAATCTACCAAACATGTCACTAATAGTTTCAGAATCTTTCATAACAAACAATTCATAGTCATATGTAAGCATAGTGAGTT
This sequence comes from Casuarina glauca, assembly GCA_028551395.1. NCBI lineage: Eukaryota > Viridiplantae > Streptophyta > Magnoliopsida > Fagales > Casuarinaceae > Casuarina > Casuarina glauca. Next base: position 16,669,068 of record CM052350.1, read on the forward strand.
TAGAAGACTTTACCTTTTTGGTTCTTTCATAAATGACTTCTAATTTATCCCAAATCTCTTTACCAGTGAGGCAAGAGGACATTGTATTAAACTCATGTGCTCTAAGACCACTATAGATCATATTCATGGACTTAGCATTTAACCTCCATTACTTTAGCTTCATTTTTTGTCCACTCATCAGTCACGGGTAATGTAATACCCTTCCTGATTACTTGCCAAGCTTCTAGATCTTGGCCTATTACAAAGACTTGCATTAATTGTTTCCAATGCCTAAAATTAATGCCATCAAATAGAGGAGGTTTATTAAACCTCGTAACAGCTAAACCTTTGTCAGAAGCCATAGTATGGATCTACTCTAGGATGTTAATCCTTTTAATTAGAGAACCTGGCTCTATATGCCAATTGTTGGGTTTTATGGCTTAACAAGAAGGGGAGTTGAATTGTTATAACCAGGAATTTAAAAACGATTATGTTAACAAATGCTCAACTCAATATGCTGGACAAGTCACATAAATAATATCAATATAAATTAGACAGATTTCAAACATATGATGCTCTACTTCCAAGTCAAACAACACGTTATCCAGAATATTATCGCACTTATATGTATTAAATATTCTAATAGGTTAGGAACAGATAATTGACAAAATATGAGGCAGTAAATATTATAAGAAGGTTAGATCAATAGTAAGCAAAGAGATTGACACCAAATTTACCACGGTGGTTCGGCACTCACACCTTGAGTCCTACGTCCACTCCCTTCTCCTTCAATTAAATGGATTGATGTCTCCTTTTGATGCGGAGCAGCTATGCCAACCTAGGCCAACGGCCCAACCCATATGTTGAGTGTCCTAACAATTATATGTTTGGATCTAAGAAGCCCAAACTTAAAGGTCATCCCAGAGATTCTTTAGGAATTTTGATATGTTTAAGACTCCTTAACTATGTTGATTTAGGATTCTTAAATTGCCAGGATCCTTAATTATCTAGGATTTCCTTATTTGTTGAAATCATTAATTTGTTAGGATGTTATCCCTAATTTGTTGGGATCCTATCCCTGATTTGTTGGAATCCTATCCCTGATCTGTTGGGATCCTATCTTAATTTGGTTAGTTTGATTTTTTCTTAAATTTAGGATTTGAGTTCTACTAGGATTAGCTTATTAGAGTTCTACTAGGATTAGCTTATCAGAGTTCTACTAGGATTAGCTTATCAAAGTTCTACTAGGATTAGCTTATCTGAGTTCTAGATCCTTCTATGGGTAGTCTTAGTCGTCTATTTAAGGACATTGTTCCTTCAGTTGTAATCAGAACTTTGAGAACCATGAAGATTGAAAAGTTATTGAATTTTGTTTTCCCTTAAGCTTTGCCCTTTAAATTTCATGCCTTTACTTTCCAGCCTTTTATATTCCAGTTATCTTAATTCCTGCACTTAAATTACTGCCTTTTACCTTTTCAATCGTTTATTTTCTAGTCTTTACCTTTCCAGCCTTTATATTTCCGAATTGCCTTGTTATTATTCCTTTCTGATCTCTCTATAATCAAAAGCTCACTCCGTTGCCCATCCCGATCCGCATCAAGTGGTAATTAGAGCCAAGGTTTTTGGTGATTGAGCTGTTCTAACATATTTGTTCATCTCATCAATCTGTTGTTTGATAGCATCACCATGTCTCAAGAAAGAGATGGTTCTGCTCGTTCATCCTCACCCACTCCATCATGGCTAATTGACCATATGGTGCAGATGAGTGAAATCGAGAAGATGAGGGCTGAAGTCCAAGAGTTGAAACTTTTACTCAAACAACGTTTTCCCCTACAAATAACCCAAACACTTTACACTTCATCACCACTGCAAACAACACACCTACCATTCCAAACAACTCTACCACCACCCCAAGTATCCATACCATCACCAACCCAACCTTTAAATATACCACAAAGGCTAGCACCACATACACCTTATTACCAAGAATGTCCACCATACCAACCTCAGATTGCACAACCACCCTATGTACCCCTAACATATCAACCACTGCAACAAGAAGATCATGCTTTAACAGATTCCAAGAACCAGCAAAAGCACGACCATAATTACTACAAGGAAGAATATGATATGTGGATAGAAAGGTGGCACAAGAAAGAAGCCTCACGAAAGAAAGATATACAGGTAGTTCAAATTGAAGAAAGAGGTATGATGGAAACAAAACAAAACAATTTGGATCCACCAAAGCTTGTCGTGTTGGCAGAGAAGGAGGTGGACCCTAAAAGTCTGGATCTTTTGGAGATTAAGGCACCAACAACCATGAATGCAAATCCAAAGTGCTTGGATCTTTTAGAGCAAGATGTGCCACTTAAAAAAGAGACAGATCCAAGAAGTTCAGATCTACCAAACCACGAGATATTACCAAACAAGGTTGTAGAAGAAATTTTGTTAGAAGAAACACAAGATTTCATCTAAGTGTTGAAGAATTCAAAGCCATTATTTAGCATGAACAATGGTTTTCTTTGTGGGTTTGTATTGTTAAATCATGCGGAGATGATGTGTCAACAACAATCACCACGATTTTTCAATGCTCTTGGTGAAGGTACTGCTAAAACATTACACAACTACTTGTTTGGATCATATTGTTCGTCAGGTTGTAAACTTCCATCCAAGCAGCACGGTTGTTTACCACTGATTTGTGAACCAACGCACTTAGGTAGGCCACCAGAGGTAGAGATTCATATGAGTTCAAGAACTTGGATTATGGATCCATGGAGCAATAAAGCCCAAACCAACAATCAAGATTTGAGGACAAATCTTCTTCAAGAAAGGGAGAATGATGCGGAGCAGCTATGCCAACCTAGGCCAACGGCCTAACCCATATGTTGAGTATCCTAACAATTATATGTTTGGATCTAAGAAGCCCAAACTTAAAGGTCATCCCAGAGATTCTTTAGGAATTTTGATATGTTTAAGACTCCTTAACTATGTTGATTTAGGATTCTTAAATTGTCAAGATCCTTAATTATCTAGGATTTCCTTATTTGTTGAAATCATTAATTTGTTAGGATGTTATCCCTAATTTGTTGGGATCCTATCCCTGATTTGTTGGAATCCTATCCCTGATCTGTTGGGATCCTATCTTAATTTGGTTAGTTTGATTTTTCCTTAAATTTAGGATTTGAGTTCTACTAGGATTAGCTTATCAGAGTTCTACCAGGATTAGCTTATCAGAGTTCTACTAGGATTAGCTTATCAAAGTTCTACTAGGATTAGCTTATCTGAGTTCTAGATCCTTCTATGGGTAGTCTTAGTCGTCTATTTAAGGACATTGTTCCTTCAGTTGTAATCAGAACTTTGAGAACCATGAAGATTGAAAAGTTATTGAATTTTGTTTTCCCTTAAGCTTTGCCCTTTAAATTTCATGCCTTTACTTTCCAGCCTTTTATATTCCAGTTATCTTAATTTATGCACTTAAATTACTGCCTTTTACCTTTTCAATCGTTTATTTTCCAGTCTTTACCTTTCCAGCCTTTATATTTCCGAATTGCCTTGTTATTATTCCTTTCCGATCTCTCCATAATCAAAAGCTCACTCCGTTGCCCATCTCGATCCGCATCACCTTTACTCAACCAAGTTAGGAGAAAACGTTCTCCCTAACTCAAACAATTCCTCTTTAAGGAATTTCTTGTACAATGTTACACGATATGATCAAAAGATCATAAATCAATTACAAATCCCAAATAATATGACAAGTTGTGGGATTCTGTAACCTAAAGGAGCTGGTTTGATGTAAATATAATAATTCTAAGCTCCTATCATGAAAACCCTAAATTGAAATAAATTAAGGTTTCGGATTCCTTTCAATGTTTTTGTGCAATAAGTATTTTTAATGAAATCAGCACATAAACAGAGTTATACAAGATCCAATCGATGATATAAATGAACAAATAAGTATTTAATCACAATATCGAAACACCGACACCCCATTTTTGTCTCTCTCACTGTAGTCACATCTCTGCTTCTCTAATGGGAAGATTTGCAGAAGTTTTTAAGAGAATGTCAGAATCTGAAGCTTGGTTTGATGAAGAAAAGCTGATGTGGAATCGAAAAAGGTACAAGCTACATTCTCTCAATGGGAAGAAACCTATGATATGATGGGTATGGCAGAAATCATCTCTCGGTTCTTCATTTTCATAATCATATATAAGAGAAAGCTATTCTATGTTTTGAGAGGATGGTTTTGAAGTGAATATCTTTAAGTTATTATTCAAGAGAAGTTGTTCTTGAGCTCATTCTCCGTCCACTGTGACGAAGCTTTGGTGATATCTTTGATACTTAGCTTATTATCACTTATGTGTGATTATTCTTTATGAGATATCTTTGTTTATGTGCTAATTGAACATATATTATCATTTGCACATAAATTGAGTAGTAAATCTGAAACCTTAATCTGAAAATATTTAGGGGTTTTGAGATTAGAGCTATCTTGTATAAGCTCTTGTATTAGCATGATCCCTCATTATATTTACATATTTAAGGGATTTGCTATCTGAACTAAGGTTAATTGACCTTATATTGTATTCAGACTTGAGAATTCTTTTGAGAAGGAATTGGTTAGATTAGGGAGAATGTTTTCTCCAAATTTGGTTTGAGTAAAGGAGGCTTCAATCGGTTGGATTGAAAGAGAAGAGGGTGGATGTAGGGCTCAAGGATTGAGTGCCGAACCACCATGGTTAATTTGGTGTCTCTCTTCCCTTATCCTATTTGGATTTAACTTGTATTATCTTTCTAGCCATTAATTTGTTATTAATCTGTTGCTTTACTTGTGAGATATTCCTATTGTTTTGTAACATATTAGTGTGACATTTGCTTGCTGTTTTCTTATTTTATCTGTACAAAATTACATTGATTACTAGAAGCATTTTAGAAACAAAAAAAAAAAAAAAATTGCTTAGTTCTTAACTTAACCAATTCAACCCCCTTTCTTCTTCTAGTTATATCATAGAATCTGGTTCTAGCTAGGAAAACATTGCAGGTCCAAGAGTGCACAAAAGTTCTGGCATGGGCACATGAGAGGGTGTGTTAGGAGATGAAGCTTTGAAATTTGATACTCTAATTGAGCATAAAGCAAATCTAGCTCTAGCGATCAATCCTCCAATTGAACATAAAGTAGATTGGGCTTTAGCAGAAGAAGAGGAAAATGGGAGAAAGATACCAATAAAAGCCATGAATGAACAAGAGCAAGAGCAATTGCCAATTGATTTATTCGACGGGATGATCATTGTATAAACTTCTTCCCACCAAATTAGAACACCGAAGGGGAAAGTAAAGAGGTTAAAATCTTTATACTCTAACCCTATTTGTTGCTTGAGGAATAGATGTGATGGGATGAGGCCAGGGATTCAATGCCAGATGCGACTAAGCGGCACGTAGCAGAAATTCAAATTCAAATTCAAGTTCAAGTTCAAGTTCAATTTTAAGTTTAAATTCAAATTGAAGATTAAGTTGTTACTAATTGTTATTAGGTTTGTTTTTAAATTTGAAAAGCTTGAGGACTACCTTTCTTTAAAGGGGATGGTTAGGTTTGGGCTTATGGGTCTAGCCCAGTGTTACTTAAGTCAATTTAATTTAAGATTTCTTAGGATAAGTTAAGTTAGTTTGGGATTCTATGTCTCTTCCTTATAAAAAGACATAATCCCTATAAAGGGAGGCAATCTGGATTGTGGATTTGGTTATTTGTCTATCTTTTCAATTTGTTTATTTTATCCTTTTAATGGTTTGAGGGTTCCCATTTGAACCCAATCTATCCTTCATGAGAGAATCATCCATCATTCCTCATAAGCAATGATCTCGTCTGATACAAAACGGTATAAAAAAATGTCATAAATCAATGTTTTGTAGACTTCTTTTTGTTCATGCCAATTTGTTGGTCATGGTCAGGCACATATTTAGCATATTTTGAGACTATTTTTATGTTGTTTGAATTTATATTGAGAAAGCAACAACAAAAAAGTAATAAAAAGAAAAGAAAAGAAAAGAAACCTTACATTTGTTATTAAGAATATTAGGTGGTCTTATAATCATCCCCAAAACATGCCTTGGGAGGAAAGGGGGAGCCACCACTTATAAGGCCTAAGTTTTTATCATTTCCTTCCAATGTGGGATGAATCCATACATCCTCAACACACCGTCTACACATAGTGAAATTAACTTCATTGGCAGATAAATGACAAATGGAGGATGCAAAGGGAATCACATTAGGAAGGAAGTGCCACAACTTTAATACCATATTAAGAATATTAAGTGGCCTCATAATCATCCCCAAAAGGTGCCTTAGGAGGAAAAGGGGAGCCACCACTTATAAGGCCCAGGTTTATATCCTCTTCTTCCAATGTGGGATGAATTCAAGCATTCTTAACACACCCCCTGTACACAGTGGAAATTAACTTCATTAGCGAACAAATGACAAATGGAGGATGCAGAGGAAATCACATTAGGAAAGGGGTCCCATAACTCTAATACCACATTAAGAATATTAGGTGGTCCCATAATTATCCCCAAAAGGCACCACTGAAGGAAAATGGGATCCACCACTTATAAGGCCCATGTTTATATTTTGTCCTTCTAATATGGGACAACTCCAAGAATCCTCAACATCCCATGTCTACAATGGAAATTAATTTCACTAGCAGATAAATGACAAACAAAAGATGCAGAGGGAATCACATCAGAAAGGTGTTGGGTTTTATGGCTTAACAAGAAGAGGGGTTGAATTGGTTAAGCTAAGACTCAGTCACAATTTTTGAAGTCTAAAATGGTTCTAAGTATTCATACAAATCACACAATTATAGCAAGCATACAGAAAGCAAATTCTTATAAAATGACGCACCAATTAGTCACAAAATAACAAGCTATTATCAATTGGATGTCAATCTAACCAACGGGTAAGACAACAAGCTAATATTAAGTAAATGGCTAGATAGTTATCAATAATCATCAAGTCAAATCCGAGTAAGTAAAGGGAAGAGAAACACCAGATTTACCATGGAGGTTCGGCACTCAGTCCTTGAGTCCTATGTCCACCCTCTTCTCCTTCAATCCAACCAATTGAAGTCTCCTTTACTCAAATCAGATTAGGAAAAAACACTCTCCCTAATCCAACCAATTCCTCCTCAAAGGAATTCTCAAGTACAATTACAAGATATGATCAAAAGATCATGTATAAGAGCAAATCGCCAAATAATGTAATGGTTCGTGGGATATTGCTAATCAAAAGAGTTATTCAAGTATGAATAAATAATATCCTAGCTCCTATCATGAAATCCCCAAATTAGGACAAATTAGGGTTTTGGATTTCTTGCAATGTTTATGTGCAATATATATATTTTAATGTAATTAACTCATAAACAGAGATATACAAGGTACAATAGATGATAAAATCAAAGAGTAGAGTGATTAAATAGAAATCACTGAGAGCCTTGTGAGTCATTGAATGATGAATAACTTGAGTAGGTAATTGAGTGAGATCAAATCAAAAATCCTTGTAGAGAGAATGCTTTAAATATATGTAAAGTCATGCTATCTCTTCAAGAACAATCTTTTCTTTAAATAAAGAAGATAGATCTAAGGTTTTTTCAAATCAAACCTTAATCGTATGCTTCTTCCTATTAGAGATATTGAGCAACCTATCAAATCAAGCTCAAGTCTTTTCTTATAAACCAAATCCGACCATTCTGACACCCTATCTCCTCCAAAATCCTCCTATTGAGGATTTGGCTTTACATAAAGAACAGAGGCTTCTCCAGAGGTTGTTTAACCCAAAAACATCAATTAGGGCAAATAGTCGATCGAGTCTTTTAAGTGGTCTTGACTTCAAGCTGAACGACATGTCTTAATAAGTGTCATAATATGGACTTGGGTTAGAAGCGGGTGGGGCTTCTAAGATAAGTGCGGGTTTTGAAAGACTAAGAGAAATCACAGGCTAGCTTTTAACAAGCTGAGTTTATCATATTAACAAGCTTGGTCCAGCCTTTAGCAAGTTCAGTCCAGCATATCAACAAGCTTAGTCCAACATATAAACAAGATCAGTCTACATACATTTGACCAGCTAAAGCTTATTCAATGATCACAAATTAACTTCAAGCTTGGATAGTACTTCTCATAAAATGATCTTTGCCCCTTGATTAATATGTTGCTACAAGTACATAGAGCCAAGTATCATTTTCTTTTAAATATATTCAAATATGATAATTTATTTTTAACATCATCCATATAAGATATTTCTAAAGGTCACTTAATAAAGATGTTTTATTAAGAAGTGTAGGAACCCAACTACTTTATAATATCATTGATTGATATTATAATTTGTATACCTTTTACTTCCTCTGATTTTCTCTTGCACATATGAAAAAAAAATAATTCACAAATAGATTTTGTCACAGTAAAACCTTTATTTTCCAATAGAAAGGGTTTCCATGACTTTAATACCATATTAAGAATATTAAGTGGCCTCATAATCATCCTCAAAAGGCGCCTCTGGAGGAAAAGGCGAGCCACCACTTATAGGTCCTTGTGCACAAAGGGTGTGTAGGATGCTTGAATTCATCCCACATTGGAAAGAGAGGATATAAACCTGGGCCTTATAAGTGGTGGCTCCCTATTTTCTCTTGAGGCACTTTTTGAGGATGATTATGAGACCACTTAATATTCCTAACATTTGTGATACTTCTATTGGATTGGATTCTCATCTATTCCTTTTGTTTTTAATTAACATCTAGACGGGGCCAAGAACTTGACTAAAAAGTTTTGTTTACAAAAAAGAGATCATTGAAAGGTAAATTGATCATAAACTTTCCTTTAATTAGACATTGATGCAACACCTATATTGGATCTTAGAGGTGTAAGGTTTTTAAACTATGGTTCTAAGTATTTTTTTTCTTTTTCATTTTTTATTTTAATGTTTGTTTTATGTATCTTAAGAAATATGCCAAATAACTTAGGTTTAAAGTTAGTTGAAATATCATCACTATCTCAAACCCTTGTAAGCCTAAGGTTGCTACAATCTTGGATTGTACTACCCTATCATGCCCTGCAGCTAATAGCCTAGTGGCCTACTTCATGGCTTTCTGTTCGGTGAAATCCTACATGTAAGTGTACATGTCGAACAAGTAATATAATGATAAGAATGAGTATCATCCTACAGGGATTAGTGTTACAATTTGACTAATTACTAATGGTTCTACAAGGTCAAAGATGTTCTAAAGTGATATTATGCTAAAATAATCAATTTCAAATGAGTTAATTAAATATGAAAATTATGTTAGAGCATTTGATTTCACCATAATTAGTAGATGATAACTCTATTTTTATAGAGTTATTTGACCTATTTTTAGGCAATAAGCAATGCAATGCTTATGAGAAAATATTTGAATTCCTCTTTATTTACCTAAATTTATCTTGTTTATGTAGCACAAGGAGGCAAGGAGAAAATGAATGAACATGGAAAACCTTATGCTTATTGTGTGGCAAAATCGTAATATCAAGATCAAGAGAGTCAAGATGGGCTTGGGCTTTGGATGATTGTTATTAGATTTTCTATTGTTATTGGGTTTTCTATTTATTTAGAAAACCAGTCATGTTAGGAATTCAAATCCTAATTAATTTAGAAGTTCAAAACCCAATTGTTTTAGATATCTAAAACCCAATTCTATTAGGATAGAGGTAGGTCTAAACCTAAACCTTATTTAAGATAAGAGAGGAGGCCAAAGAGGGGAGGAGGAAATTGAAAACAACTTAAGAGAGAGGCCAAGAATTCAAGGTTTTCTTGAAGAGAAGACAAAAAGGGTGACAGACTTCTTGTTCTTGGATTCAAGATGCCTTCTTTATTTCTTATTATCTTTCTTCCTCATTATTTCTTTATGTTTTAGTTTATTTTTGTTAGAGCTACGATGTAACCTAATTATGATGGTATGAATCTTATGATTATTATGTTTTGCAAGATATTTTATTTATGTGAAGTTACATATTACGGAGTTTAATGCTTTTAGGTGATTAGCTACCACTTAGATGACTTGATTTGTATGTTAGAGACCGACAGGAAATAGCATGCAGTTGTTTCTTGTAATATGCAACCATAGATTAAATATGGATAGACATATATCATATTGTTTGTATGGCTTTCGGTGTAAACTGGGAATGTTCATAGATCCTAATGCATTTGGTTTGTTTCAATTCACATATAGAGATATAGTGAATTAATGAACTAAGTAGGGTTGCTATACCTAGACATAGGATAGTAAATAAATTAGGAAGTTCCGCCATTACATAGATATTGTCTCTCTTGCAAGCATAAATAATCAATATTAATACCTAGTAATTATGGTAAAATCGGATGCTCTAACATATTTCTTGTATTTAGTTTTCTTAGACTTAGTTAGTTAATCTATCATCCATCAATTTGGTTTGCTAGATAAATTATAGGAGTTATTCACCATTGGTAATTAGTTGGTCTAGTAATCACCAATCTCTGTGGGACGATATCTTTCTTATCATTATATTACTTGTTCGACATGTTCACTTGCATTTAGAATTTCACCGAACACTAGATATGAATTTCAATGATTAAATGCTTGCAAGAACAACAATACTTATATGATAGCAAAATTTCCTAATTCATTCACTATCCTATATCTAGGTATAGTGAACTTACTTAGTTCATTAACTCACTATATCTCCATATGTGAATTAATAAACTAAGTGTATTAACATCTATGAACATTTCAGTTTACACCTAAAGCTACATAAATAACATGATATATGTTTATCCACATGTAGTTTATAGTTGTATGTTGTAAGAAGCATTTGCATATCATCTCCATTTGGTTTTAAATACGCACATCAGATTAGTTAAGTGATGATTAATCACTACAACACATTGGACATCACAACTTACAACTCACATGAATATAATATCTTACATAACATATCAACCAAGAAGTTCATACCATCTTAATTAGGCTACATCTTAGCTCTAACAAGAGTAATTTAGCTCATAATACTAAAACAAATAACAACAGTACTACAATATAAATGAAACATCTTAAATTGGGAAAATATTAATGTTGTCACCAAGTTCTTCTTCCCTTAAGAAGGTGTTTGCTACCAGTCTACATAATGAAAGAGCATATGAAGTTGTTAGAGGATGAAAACACGTCAAAACGTGCTGTTACATGCTACCACGTGCTGCCACCACACGCCACGCGCTGCCATATGCTCTTCATAGAAACCACTAAAAAACGTCGGGGAGGACGTCTAAAGTGCCGATGTGTAAGGGAATTGCGCAAATCTGCCATGTAAATGCGTAGATCTGATGGAAAAGGCTAAGATGGTGTTTGCTGTTCTTCAATGGAAATCGACACAAAATTGCATGTAGCTGCTACAAATCGACTGAAAATAGCCACTAATCGCTAGATCCATTCCTTCCTTACCAAAATTGCCTCTAAGTTGGCTGAAAACAACACCTTTTTGTCAAAAAATGCTGAACGATGATGTTCACCAAAAAATATGCTGAAATATGGGTCTAAATGGCATTCGCATGTTCCAAGCACCCAAACTCACTGGAACTTCTCTTGGGTCCACTGCTAGAGACAATCAGTTGGTTGTCACACAACTAGTCTCTTTGTCTTTCGTTATTCTTTTTCTCTCTTTGTGGTCCTTGCACAGTAATTCCCTCTTTCTTTTCCTTTTTTCCCTCCTTTTCTTTACTTGTTTCCTCACTCCACTTACTTGACCAAATGCTTTCTTTCTTTCTTGGTCCCCACGTGTGATCCTTGCATCCTCATTTCCTTTCTTTTGTTCCCTTTTCTTGTACTTTGGGTTTGCTACATAAACTAACAAAAATTGCATAAATATAAACATATGTAGATAAAGTTTCACAAAAACTACAATGTACATTGCCTATAATACTTAAAATAACTCTATAAAAATAAAGTTATCACTTTCAGTTTGACCTAACTCATATAGTTCTTTTTATATGTCTCCCTTTTCTTATTTTGAACTTAGAATGTTGAGTTGGCTTTGCTATTATTTATTAGAAGATAAAAATTAAAATGAAATTTTTTTGTCATGTCATCATGCCATGTCAAGATCACTTATCCACAAGACATGCTAGTGAGAACTTAGGGTTGAATCATGACTAGCAAGTGATGCACATCGTATTCTCTTGCACTCTACTAGTGCCTCATTTAGTTATGGTTTTGATTTTCATAACCAAACAACACAATATTCTCTAATACATGCAAAGGAAGTTCAAAATGAAATGATAATTCAATAATTTAAAGCATTCAATCAAACACACTTTTGGTTCATATGCACAATCATCATGTATGGATCAAACATACTCTTCTTAGGGAATATATAAAAGATATCATCGAATAGCCAACAATATCACAAGGAATAACTAGATTCATGCGCTTGTGAACAAGAGAAACAATTGTAATATTTTGGGGTAGATTATTTAGTAGGCTTCGATACAAATTTATAGAAGCATTTGCAAATATTTGGACGGAAAGGTCTATTACCTCATACATAAGAAATCCGTTTGATTCCTTTTTGGAAACCTCCCACAAATTAGCTTGATTTTGTTTTTTTTTTCTTTTAAATTTTTTTAATTTCAACTTAGGCACCAAAACTTACACATATATGAATGTTGAATCCCAAACCTTATGGTTAGTGTGGAACTACAATGTTTTGATAGGACAAAATATTTCGTTAGATTATATTAAGGTTACTTGTTTTTTGGGTGGATATTATGCTTGGAAGGTATCTTTTTCTTTTTGGTGTAGTTTGTGTTTGGATATTCAATTTATTCCCTAGCCCAAGTTGTAGTATCACGTGTCAATCCTAATAATGTGATAACCAGCCCACAATCCATATGGTCTTTAATTAAGTACTAGCCCAACCCACAATGCTTACTCTCAAGGCAGCTTGTGTAGACTCATTAATCAAGCCTCACCTGAAGAATTCACAACCCTAACCCATGGAAGCCACATCTCATTACCATCACCATCGCTCATTCAACCAGATTATACTTTGGTTGGTGAGAAGCTGTCAAGATTATTCATTATCTAGTCAAAACCAGAGATGGAATGCACTAATTTACATCCTTGTCATAAGATTATGCTTTAGTTGATGAGAAGCCATGAAGATCACAGTCGATGACCATTCAAGTCGTGAATCGGATTCTCATATGACAGGTTTAAACACCTTATTTGGGAATATTTCTTCCACTGTGTAACCTATTTTTAAAGATATTTGGAATAATCTCATTAAGGGTTTAGAGAGGAAATCAATTTCAACAAAGGGAAGTTCTTTTAAGGGTTTTAAGCTAATTTCTTGCATGCTATTATTGAAGACTTGAACATCACTTTTGGAATAATTTCTTTCCATCCATATTTAAGTCTTATGCAAGGAAAGCCAAGGGAATTTTAGGTATTGTTATAAAATTTTTTCAAATTTGAAGATGAAGACTCTAACTGATTTGAGAAGGTTAAGAAGATTCTAGTCAATTTGAATAGCTTGAGAAGATTCTGGCTGATTTAATTAGGTTGACATTTTTGGATTGAGCTTAAACAAAGAAGTGAAAAAGGAAAATGGGGATTTATGGTACAATGGTTATGAAGAAAACTCTGGTGGAAATATTCTTATTTAATAAAGGAAAGAGGGCAAAAGGAAGTAGTAACCCAAAAGATGATGAGCATGATGATATTGATGATGATTTTGCTATGGTTGTCAAAAAATTCAAGAGGTTCTACCGAAAAGAAAAATGCAGGTATGGTGGTTCAAATAAGAAAGAAGACACCTTTGATAACTTATGTTCCAAATGCAGGAAACCAGGACACATCAAAGCAGATTGCCCATTTTTAAAGAAGGAACAAAAATATGAATTCAGAAATAAGAAAAGAGTAATGTTAGCTGCATGGGATGTAGATGACTCTTTGGATGAAGATGAAGATGAAGATGAGGAAACTACAAACCAATGTCTAATGGCTGCGGCAAATTGTGGAAAACTTTGGAAAACACAAGGTAAAACCCTACTTCAATGAATTTACTTATGAAGAATTGTATGATGTGTTCATTGAAATGGTTGAAAAATATAAGGTTATGGGTTCAAAATGCAATAGATTAAAGACTAAGGTAGAATTATTAGAAAACACTAATTTGTTGCTTAAAAAGGAGAATAGTGATTTGAAAACATGCATGATTGAAGAATCAAATGTATGGAAAAAGGAAGAAAAATGTTTGACTACAAAACTGGTTGAAACTTAAAACATGTTAAGAAAGTTGTCAAATGGAAGTGCCATGCTCGGCAATATTTTGTTAGCTTATAGAGAATGTTTAATAAAGAAGGAATAGGTTACAATGAGTGTGAGACATCTAAAGGAAAAGAAATGCAATAATTATCAAAACATGCCATCATTGTTGTTATTATGGTCATGATTATAAAAACTACCTTATTAAACTAAATAGGAAATACATTGTGAAGAAGTTGTGGGTACCTAAGAATACCTTAAAATCTAACCCAGATGGACCCAACTATGATTAGGGACCAAAATCTACAAAAACCATGTTTGTTTATGCAAGATTTGAAGGAAAACACAAGCTATTGGTACCTAGACAGCAGATGCTCTTGGCATGATTGGAAACAAACATTGGTTTTAAAAATTTCAACATAAATCAGGAGGTAAGGTTTCTTTCGGTGGCAACTCTAAAGGAAAGATTGAAGGTATTGGTGAAATAGGTTAAGAAATGAGGTTAATACACTAACTATCATAGGAAATCCAAATCAAAAGGTATGTACTCATTTTGTTGCTTGAAATGTATGTGAATTTGTTGCATTTCTATCATAAATTGAACCTAAAAGAATAAATGAGGCATTAGAAGATGAAAATTGGATAAATTCTATGTAAGAGGAATTGAATCAATTTGAAAGGAGTCAAGTATGAAGTCTAGTGCCTAGACCATCTGATAAATCTGTCATAGGTACTAAATGGGTTTTTAGAAATAAAGTGGGTGAGAGTGGAAATATTACTGGAAATAAAGCCCGATTAGTTACACAAGGATACTATCAAGAAGAAGGAATAGATTTTGATGAAACCTATGCACCCGTAGCTAGACGAGAGGCTATAAGAATGTTGCTTGGTTTTGCATGTTACAAAAATTTCAAATTATATCAAATAGATGTGAAAAGTGCTTTCTTGAATGGATATATAACTGAAGAAGTGTATGTTGAACAACCTCCAGGTTTTGAAAACCTTAATTTTTTAAAACATGTATTTAAACTATCTAAAGTCTTGTATGATCTTAAGCAAGCTCTAAAAGCTTGGTATGAAAGGCTTAGTAAATTCTTACTTGATCAAGGGTTTAGAAAAGGGTAAGTCGATACTACTTTGTTTATTAAAAATGTGAACAATGACTTCTTGTCAGTAGAAATATATGTTGATGATATAATATTTGGTGCTACTAATGTTTCTTTGTGCAAGGAATTTTTTTGACTTAATGCAGAAAGAATTTGAAATGAGCATGATGGGAGAACTCAACTACTTTCTGGGTCTCCAAATCAAACAAAAATTTGAAGGAATCTTCATTAGTTAAGAAAAATTTATTTGTGACTTGTTGAAATGCTGTAAATTGGAAGACTGGAAACCTACCTTAACCCCTATGAGCACGTCAACAAGGTTTGATTCTTTTATCTCCAGTAAAAGTGTATATTCCAAACTTTATAGAAGCATGATAGGATCTCTTCTTTATCTCACTGCCTTTAGACATGATATACTATTTGTTGGTTGTCTATGTGCTCATTTTCAATATGATCCTAAGGAAATCCACTTAATGGTTGTGAAAAGAATTTTTAAATACTTGAAAGACATAATCACATTAAGATTACGGTATTCCTGCAGTTCATCTCTTACATTGCATGCATATAGCGATGATGACTTTGCTAGATCTATCCTTGATAGAAAAAGTACTAGTGGAACTTGCCATTTCCTAGGTACCATGTTAATTTTGTGGTTCTCCAAGAAGCAAAATAGTGTTGCAATTGTTAGAAATATTGCTATTTCACTATTGTTTTGATGATGAAAAGGAAAAAGGAAATATTTCATGAAAGGATATTTTACTATTAATTATCTTTCATGATTTATGTGTTTTAAATTATAATAATCATATTATTTAATACATTTGTGAAAGTATTATTAGGAAGAATAAATGATTTAATATTTGATGTCATTATTTGTTTTACAAGTAAATTAACTTGTAAATTTTCTTGTAGGAAAATGTTCAAGTAAAGACAAAAAAGAATTAGCTTTAATCAAGTTTAATGGATCAAACTGTTTACTGCATAACCCAATGCAAATGGAACAAGGCCATTCGTTAAGTAGTCCAGCCTATATGAAGCATGACCCGTGTGAGCACGGACCAAGCCCTGTACGAATGACCCGGAAGCTTCTCCCGACCTGCGCGTGACCCGGAAAGCTTACGCGACCTGCAAACATGATTAAGCACCCGCACGCCTAAACACAGCTCGACCCGTGACCTAGCTTGACGCTGCCACTTTGCCGGTAAAATTGGTTGCTGGAACTTCTCTGATCAAGCTACAAAAGGGTTCATTGGAAAGCTAATGAAGAGAGGAACAATTCTGTGAAAGAAAATCGAAGACCCACTACTCATAAAAGATCAAATTAAAGAGATGAAGGGTGTTCTTTGTGTTCTTGACCTAACTGCTCAAAAGAAGAATTGGAAGCAAATTAAATAGGGTATGAAGCTGAAATCATGGGGATTCTGTAGTGAAGAAGATGCTCCATTAATTTGTGAAGCACCCACAAAAGACTGCTTCAAGATTGAAGAAGAATTGAGGAAGAATCTTGATAAGATCCGAGAACTCGACCCATGAACCGAATAAGCTTCACGAGATCTGATTTAAAGAAGCAACTAAACGATGAGTTTTGAGAGCATGTTTTAACCAGAACTAAGAGGCTATTTACTCAGAAGACTCTGCCTTTCCAATGGCTCAAAAATCAGGCTTAATCTCTCCATAACGGGAAGAAATTCTGAGCAAGTCAGAACGGATATATTTGGAGATTAAAAGGTGCGTTCTATATATCTATCTTACGAGGAAAAACAAATAATGTGGTTGTTGAAGTTATTGATATCTTAAGAAACAAAAGTCCGCTTTGAGAAGAAAAAGATCACTCTGAAGCTTGAGCTAAATAGAAATCTTGGTGAAGTTCTTTCATTCTATTACTCTGACAGATTACTCGAGATTTCTAGTCGTATATGTGCTGATTAGATTCTGAATATTACTGTGCACATACACTTTTTTGTAAATCCGAAACCCTAACTCTATTATCTTTTGGGGGTTTCGTGATTAGGGCTTGATTAGCTATTTAATTGTCTTTAGAAAGCCCTTAACTTAGCAATCTCCCATATACATATAATATCTTAAGGGAATTGCCTAAGTTTGTAAAAGGTTTGATAAACCTTAACTTGTTGATGTGTGTTGAGGCACACATTATATTGTAATCCTTGAAGAAAGGATTGTATAACTCCTTGAGGAGGAGTTGGAAAGTGTAAGGGAACGTTTTCTCTTAACTTTGTAGTAAAATGGACTTCAACCGGTTGTGTTGAAGGAGGAGGGTGGACGTAGGGCTCAAGGGTTGAATGCCGAACCACCGTGTAAACTTGTGTATCATATCTCTTGTGCTTTGATTCATCACTGTTTTATAAGACCTTGTTTGACAATAACTTAGAACAATTTAAAACACATTAAAAAGGGGACAAAGGTTTTGATCTAGACTTAAAACCAATTCAACCCCCCTTCTTGGTAAGCCATAAAACCCAACAGTAATCCCTACCATAGAAGCAGAATACATAGCCCTAAGAAGCTATTGTGCACAAATCTAATGGATGAAACAACAATTAATTGACTTTGGAATATCACTAACCCTTACAAAAATTAAGTGTGACAACATTATTACCATAAATTTATCAAAAAATCCTACACTTCACTCACGCACTAAACACATTGATATTTGTCATCATTTTTTGCGTGATCACACTAATAAAGGTGATATATCTATTGAATTTATTGGTACCTAATATCAAGTGGTAGATATTTTCACTAAACCTTTACCTACAAATAGGTTCATAACTCTTTGTCAAGAGCTTGGTCTCTGCTTGTTAGAAAATCTATTATAAGTACTTGTTATGATATATTCATTGCATGTCATGCTTGGTACTTTGATATCTCTCATGTCTTGCTCTTATTGGCCTTCTCCACTTTTTATTACTTGTTGATCTTTGCCATTTATTAAGGGGGAGTTATTTTAGCATATAGTGAGGGGGAGCTTTTCTTTACTTTTTGGATGGTGACAAAAAAGGAGAGAAAATTTATCTTATATTACTTGATTTTGTCACTATAAAAAATAGGGAGATTTTGGAACTACAATGTTTTGATAGGACAAAATATTTCATTAACTTATATCAAGGTCATTTGGTTTTTTGTGTGGATATTATGCTTGGAAGCTATCTTTTTCTTTTTGGTGTAGTTTATGTTTGGATATTCAATTTATTCCATAGCCCAAGTTGCAGTATCACGTGTCAATCTTGATAATGTGATAACCAACCCACAGTCCATATGGTCTCTAATTAAGTACCAGCCTAGTCCATAATGCTTACTCTTAAGGCAGCCCATGTAGACTCATTAATCAACCCTCGCTTGAAGAATTCACAACCCTATCCCACAGAAGCTACATCTCATAGCCATTGCTCATTTGACTAGATTATACTCGGGTTGGTGAGAAGCTGTCAAGATTATTCATTATCTAGACAAAACCAGAAATGGAATGCACTGATTTACATCCTTGTCACAAGATTATGCTCTGGTTAATGAGAAGTCATGAAGATTGTAGTCAATGACCATTTAAGTCATGAAGATATGCTCAGATTCTTATATGACAGGTCTAAACTCCTTATTTGAGAATATTTCTTCCACTATGCAACCTATTTTTAGAGATATTTGGAATAATCTTGTTAAGGGTTTATAGGAAATCTATTTCAAAAAGGGAAGTTCTTTTAAGGGTTTTAAGCTGATTTCTTGCATGCTATTATTGAAGACCCGAACATCTCTTTTGGAATAATTTCTTTCCATCCATATTTAAGTCTTTTGCAAGGAAAGCCAAGGGAATTTTAGGTATTGTTATAAAAGTTTTTCAAATTTGAAGATGAAGACTCTAACTGATTTGAGAAGGTTAAGAAGATTCTAGTTGATTTGAATAGCTTGAGAAGATTCTGGCCAATTTGATTAGGTTGAAATTTTTGGATTGAGCTTAAACAAAGAAGTGAAAAAGGAAAATGGGGATTTATGGTGCAACGGTTATGAAGAAAACCTCTTGTGGAAATATTCTTATTTAATAAAGGAAAGAGGGCAAAGCGAAGTACTAACTCGAAAGACATTATCACTGATCTCTAAAGTTCTCGAGTTGCTGCATCGTGTTCATCAAAGCTACTACTCTATATAGCATTTCTTAACCTTATTACTTTGATTGATATTACTATAGAATGCTGTTTTAGCTTGCTCAACTTTCATATTCATAACAAGTTCATTCTATTATTATATTCATTCACCATTGAGATCTTTGGTGGGATTGATTTGAATCTCTTGGAGAAAAGATTGATTGTAAGAGTTATGAACTCTTATAAAGGTTGCAAAGAGGCCTTTTAACTACACTGGTTAAAAGGTAACGGGGGACGTAGGCAATTGTTTGTTGTGGTTGAACCTCCTAAAAATCCTTGTGTCTCTATCTTGCTTGTTTACTTGATTGTTTGTTTTGTCTCATTATATCTTGTGAAACTTGCATTGTTTTAAATATCAAATCAATTGAACCCCCCTTCTTGATTGCTAGAAAGGCTAAAATCCAACAAGTAGGATCCCCACTAACTTACCACTAAGCTAGTAGGCTAAGAGAGAACAATTCTACGTTTGTAATTAAGTATGGGGAGAAGGTAAAAAAGGTAAACAAGGATACAGGGTTCTTGTCTCTTGCTCATGTGTTTCCTGAACATGATATACAAAAATGTTGCATCTTGGTTTAGTGTTCTCTATTAGAGTTAAAATCACCTAAAACAAGGCTTTAAGCCAAAATATAAATGCTAATCATAGATTAAAAATGGGTTTTGTGTAGAAAACTTAACCAAGATTTGTATACTTGTTTTCACTTCCATTATGGATGATCTTGGCTAAGATCGTACCTTTATTACTACTTTACTGTATTGGTTGATGAGAAGTAAGAAATCTGAATGAAATTAGTGACTTGTTGGCTCGATGGTAGGGAAGAAAAGTTTTTATAGGAAGTTTTCCATTCTTGCAAACACCAAATGGTATGATGTGCATGAGTCTCAAAACCAAAAGGAAAAGCAAGGTTGGTCATGGTAAAATGACCATTATGCCTTTGATCCTTTCAAAGATCTATCATTAGCTCCTAATTTTAATGCATGCAAATTCCTATGCAAATCCCCAGTTGCCTATTATAAAATGAGCAATGGCTTCCTATGCACTCCATGTGGCATTGGCTCATCAACATGGCTGTGGCTTACTACCACTTGGTCTTTTGTCTCGTTAGGTCACGTTAACTAGCTTGGTCATGACATTTAATGTAATGCTTGGTGTGATCCCCTTGCATTATTAAGACAATAAGCAACCTAATGAGCAAGTGACTTGAGGTTGCTACTATGTGATATGATGAAGTGTGTGGGGACACACCTATGAGTGACAAGGGCAAAGGCTCAATGATGAGAGCTTGGGTATATAAGTATAGAAAGGTGCTAAAGTTGATCTACCAAGAAATCACATAGATATGCCAGAAAATCTCGTAGATCTACTGGAAAAAAACCTAAATAGTGTTCGCCATTTGTCTTTGCTAAAAAAGATGAACACTAGGTCAGCTTTTGCATGACTGTGGTGTTCTTTCAAAGTCGCGGGTTGTCATGCATGACCTCCACCAACCTTTTTTGCATTTTGACCCAAAATCACTGGTGAGAGAAATCTGGGTTGGCTTTTGCACAACCATAGTGTCCTCCCTTGTCTCTCCCTCTCTTTGCTCTTTTTTATTTTCTTTTTCCACCTTTGTTCCCCACTTGCATAACCTATCTCTCTTCCTTTTTGTTTCATTTCATTCTCTTGCATGACCAGGGACCCACGTGTTGTCTTAATTCTTTTTTTCCCCTTTTGTTTTTACATTATCCTAGCTCTTTTTTTTTTTTC
This sequence comes from Casuarina glauca, assembly GCA_028551395.1. Classification (NCBI taxonomy): domain Eukaryota; kingdom Viridiplantae; phylum Streptophyta; class Magnoliopsida; order Fagales; family Casuarinaceae; genus Casuarina; species Casuarina glauca. Next base: position 16,690,366 of record CM052350.1, read on the forward strand.
CATCTTGGGTTTACTATATGAATCAAAAAATTAAATAAATATAGGAGAACCTAAATATCATTTCACAACACTACATAATATATTGCCTAAAATAGTTGAAATAACTTTATAAAAATAAAGGTATCAATTTATATAAGCTTCAAAGTAATCTCATTACGAAGAAATTATGATGGCATCGAGGTATATTAAAAGCTATCTAGGTTTCAAATTTTCTTCCCTACTCTTCCAAATTAAAGTCATTGGCTTTCTATGATTAAAATTATATGATTTATCCTATCTCATGGAGGTTAATTATAGGGTACTATATTAAGATTAGAGACTTACTAATTTCATTTAATGAAGAAACTAAGAAATAACCTATTATTTATAGGTATTTAGCAAAAATAGAATATAGAATTATGGCTTTTATAATTTCTAAGATTGTGTTGATTATGTTAGGACAAGAGTCCCCACAATCTCACGCACTAGAGCACAATATATCTCAAATGGAAGAATACCTCATTTATTGCTTAAATTTAATGAAGAAGATAATAATCAATTTCCCCAATAAAAATAATAACAATATGACTATGAAGCTATTGTAAACTACTTCTAAGAAAGCAATAGGAATCTATGGCTAAGGCTAAGGAACTACTATGATAAAGTAAGGAATTTTCTTATGATGTGTCCTCTGAAGGTTTAGGATGCCTTATATAAGCACAATAGAAATCCTACTTTAAGCTAAACTAAACCTATCCAAAATCATATCTTATCTTACCCAAAAACTATCTCATTTAAATATTTAAAAATTGTATCATATCTTTGGTTTTTTAAAAGCTAATGCTAACAATCCCCACCCTTTTAAACAACCCTTATCCATAAGCATTAACTTGGATTTTTCAAATTTTAGTGCACGAATGCAAACTTTGTAGTAGTCTTGATATCTTGTTGGCTCTCTACTATCATAAATAATTGTTTGGTCTTGCATTGATGTCCTTTGAACCATTTTTCATTGCAAGAATAGCATAAGTCTTGGTCTCGTCTAGCTTTCATTTGAATATTTGTGACATGCTTGGTAAACATTTTCATGTCGGTGTTTGATAAGAAATGGATTTGAAGCAAAAAACATGAAACTGCTGTATATATGTAGAATGAGAAAGATACAAAATCATTCTAACCTAATACAATGAGCTCTTCGGAGCTTATAAAGAATTGAGAAGTGAAAGACAAATGGGCCTATACAATGTAAGACTATAATGGGCCTATACAGTTCTGGGTCTATGCCAGAAGCCTAACAATAATATTTCAACATCCCCTCTCAAGCTGGTGGTCGAAAAAGGTCATAGACACCTAGCTTGCTTAACAAGAAGTAATGTTGTTGTATTCCCAATGCCTTGGTCAATAGGTCTGTAGGCTAATCTCTTGTAGAAATGTGAGTAGTGCGAATAACTCTAGTAGCTATCTTTTCTCTAATGAAATGATGATCTATCTCAATATGCTTAGTCTTCTCATGAAAGATGGGATTGGCAACTATTTTCATGGCAGATTCATTATCACAAAAAAGGGCAACATGTTTTATTAAGGGTACTTGTAGATCTTAAAAAGCCCTAAGAAGCCAAATTATCTCCCAAGTAGTTAATGCCATGGCACGATACTCTGATTCAGTAGAAGATCTAGAGACATGTGATTGCTTCTTGCTCTTCCACGAGATGAGTGAATCTCCAAGCATGATGTAAAAACCAATAGTAGAGCATTGACCCATAGGACAAGACCCATATGTTGCATCACAATAAGCACGTAATTCTAAGCTATTTTGAGACTTCATGAGGACCTTGTCTAGGTGACTTTTTAATGTACCTAATGACTCGAAGAGTTACTTCTAGGTGTGAATCCTTAGGTGCATGCATGAACTAGCTTAATAACCGAACAGCAAAGTAGATATCAAGTCGGGTAATAGTGAGATAAATTAGCCTACCTACCAAATGCTAGTACTTACGAATATCTTTTAAAGGGGTGTCTCCCTCATTTTCCAAAAACTCATCATACTCTAAGCTTGTATACTTGACATTTTGTTCCATAGGTGAATCAGCTAGCTTGCATCCAGAAAGTCCATATCCAGTGATCAACTCAAGAGCATATTTCTGTTGGTTCATCACAAGACCAATAGGGGAACGTGCCATCTTAATCCTTAGGAAATATTTAACAAGTCCAAGGTCTTTCATTCGAAAGGTGGAACAAAGAAATCTTTTCAACTCAACAATCCCTTCTTCATCCCCCCTTGTAATAATCATATCATTAACATAAATGAAAACAATAAGAAGTCCCTTACTTGTTTGCTTAAGGAAGAAAGACTGATCATGTTAGGAGTGATTGAAGCTAGCTCAGAGAACGGCGACAGTAAATTTCTGATACCACTGTCATGATGCTTGCTTGAGTCCATATAAAGATTTCTTTAGCTTGCAAACTAGTGATCCCCCCTTGCACTGAAGACCTTTTGGGAGATGCATATAAATCTCATTATCTAGATCACCTTGAAGGAAAGCATTATGGACATCTATTTGATGCAAATCCCAATGATGAATGGTAGCCAGTGCAACAAGAATGCGCACAGTTACAAGTTTCCCAATAGGGGCAAATGTATCTTTATAATTAACTCCCTGGCATTGGCTATAGCCCTTGGCCACAAGGCGGGCCTTATAGCGGTCAATGCTACCATCCGGGTTATATTTTATTTTATACACCCATTTGTTCCTAATAGCACGGTGACCTATAGGCAAAGAAACCAAATCCCATATACAGTTTGATTCTAATGCCCTAATTTCCTTGGCCATGGCATCACGCCATTTGGGATCAGAATTAACCTCACGGTAAGTAAATGGCTCAACTGTAGCTGATATGAAGCATATGAAATGATGATGTTGAGGGGAAAGCCGATGATGTGAGAGGACATGAGAAATAGAGTGTGCAGTAGATGAGGTAGAAGAGACATGGGAAGAGTCTGCACGGGAGCATATATAATCTTGAGTCCAGATAGGAGGTTTAAGAATTCTACTTGAGTACAATGAAGGAGGCAAAGACACTTCAATGGAAAGTGAAGGAGGAGAGAGTTCAGACTGCGGAGTCGAGGTAGTGTAGGGGACAATGGCAAGTGAGTCAAAGTCCTGCATATCCATCTTAGATGATGATGGATGCATAATATCAGACCTGGAGGTAGTAGTACAATCACAAGGGAATATAGACTCATGAAAAATTACATTTGACTCACAAAGAATTTTCCAGTAGTGATGTCAAGAAGACGGTACCCCTTTTGAGCATGAGGATATCCCATAAAAATAGAAGGAATGGAGTGATGCCCAAACTTGTCCTTTTGAGTCAAGTTTGTAGCATAACATAAACATCCAAAAACCCGTAAATGATCAAATGAAGGGGGTTTGCCAAATAATTGCTCAAATGGTGTTTTGCCATTGAGGATAGAAGTAGGTGTACGATTAATCAAGTAAGTCGCCGTAAGAAGACATTCACTCCAAAAACGGATAGGGCAACGAGACTGAAAGTGCAATGCCCTTAAAACATTAAACAAATGTCGATGTTTTCTTTCTACTACCCCATTTTGTTGGGGAGTGTAAGGACAAGAGCTCTCATGAATGACTCCATGAGAGTCAAAGAAAGAGATACATGAGGAACTAAAAAAGTCTTGGGCATTGTCTGTGCGAACACACTTAATTTTGACTCCAAATTGAGTCATGACCATGGTAAAATAGGATTGGATATGGTCAAGAGTTTCTGTCTTATGTTTCATAAGGAATGTGCAAGTAGCACGAGTGTGATCGTTTACTATGGTAAGACAATATCTAGCACTTGAATATGAAGGGGACTTGTAAGGTCCCCAAATGTCTATATGTATTAAGTCAAAAAAGTTGATAGATAAAGATGTACTAGTGGGAAAAACAGAACATGCATGTTTTGCAAGTGGACAAATGGGACAAGCCTTACTTTCATTCAATGAGGAAGATGAAACATAAAAAACATAATGCATAGCATTAAAGGATGGGTGGCCTAAACGTTGATGTGAGACATTACATGTAGTAGAAGAAGAAGAAGAATTACAAACATTGTTCATCTTTACAGAAGTGAAACTATCTACTACATAGTTTTGTAATGTAGAACAAAATGCATCATCAAAAGTACTTGTAAGATAATAAAGACCATGCTTCACTCTACCAAGCCCCGTCACTGTCCCAATCCGTAAGTCTTGAAAGTAGCAAAAAGGGGATAGTAATGTGATGACACAATCATTATCACTATTATATTTGGTGGTGGACAATCAATTAGTAGTAAAGGCAGGCGCATAAAGGACATCATATAAGTAGTATCAATTTTGCAGGACAACAGAACCAATGTGTGTAATAGGGATGCGTTTGCCATTAGGTAATCTAACAGTCCTAAGTTCATGTGAGCATGACCGAGGAGATGCAAGGCAAGTAAAATCTCCTATAATATGGTCGCTGGCTCCTGAATCAACAAGCCAACGTGTGTAATTACAGCATTTAGGAAAAATACTTGTAACGTGAGCAGTGCTGCGTGTGTTGTGCATTGCATGAACATAAGGCTGCTTCTTTTTACTGAGGATGGCCATAATCAACTCTTGGTCCTTCTTGGAAAGGACTGATTCATCACTTGAAACATCATAAACATTGTCAGCAGTAGAATGATGTATTGCCTTGCAATGTCCAGCCTTTGCTTTCCCTTTCCGTTGTAATGGATGTTAAGGCTGAGGCTTGCCATGAAGCTTATAACACTTGGCCTTTGTGTGACCGAGAATCCCACAATGACCACATCTTATGGGCATAAGACAATCATTATAATTATATCCTGGTTTGCCACAATGGGTGCAAGTGTTGCGACTAGATGCCTAATCAGTAAAGCTTATGTGAGCTTCAATATGGCTCAAGCTGGAATGTCCAATATGCATATCAGCTCCTGGAACACGCAAAGCAGTATAAGTAATAGGCCGAGCTCGTCCATGAGTAGAGGAAGAGTCTGGACTAAGATGCAAGCTAGAATCAATAGCAAAGGCAAGAGAATCGACTCGGCTAGCACTAACAATGAAGCGACAAACTTTTTCTTCATCCCGTATCATGCCCATAGCTTGGGAGAGAAGGGGCATGGGACGAGTATTCTGGATTTGAGAACGAGCAATGGAAAAAGTCTCATCTAAGCCATTCAAAAAATCCACAACTTTACCCGAGTCCAAAAACTTTTGAAAATCAATATCCTTGCTAAGCCGTGGGTAGCAAAGGAAGATATAAGAATCATACTGATTCCAAAGGCTTTCCAAGTGGTAGACATACTTATCAACAAGTTCCCCTTGCTGGAAAATCTTACTAAGATCCCATCTTATTGCATATATTTCAGTGGTGTCAACTTTCTGAAACTTATCACAGAGATAAACCCATGCCACACAAGCATCAGAGGTGTAAGTGAAGGTTTTATAGATCTCTAGGGAAAGGGAAGTGAGAAGCCATGATAATATAACTCCATTGCAGCGTTTCCAGAATGGAAACAACGGAGAGTCGGGTTCAGGGGGTTCCACATTAGGATCGAAAATGTCAAGCTTAATTTTCCTAAGAAGAGCCACTTCCATGTCATGGCTCTAGGAAGCATAGTTCTGCACACCAAGGAGCTTCTCCGAGACAATAAGAACACTGGTTTGCTCACTTGGATAGAGATAAAGGGGATGACCAACAGTAACAAGGGGAGCTTCAATTGTGGGTTTGGGTGCATTACCTGAACGCCCACGAGAGCGTCGACGTCGATGAAAGCAAGGACGGCTCTTGCGTGCTCATTTATAGTGATTGGGATTGATACTGGAGTCCATAGAGATGAAAGCAAAACAATGCAGGAACAAAATGCCTATTGGGCTGCTAGTGCAGAGAAACCTGTTGGGGTGCTTGGAACCTGAACAAATCTAGGTGCTCACAGAGGGCATGTAGTTATTGTTGTCTAGCCTCAAGCACCCTTTTGTATTCCAAAAAAAATTTTCAATACTAAATAAATTAAATTCAAGTAAGAGAGATCAATATGAGAAATATGTTAAAGATTTCGATTTCATCATAACTACTAGATATGAATTCTTATAGTTTACAATAAATCTTTTGATCATTTTATCACCAAAAGCCACATAAACAACATAGTATATGTCTATCCATATTTAATTAATGGTTATATATTATAAGAAACAACTACATATCATCTCCTTTCAGTCTCAAATATACAAATAAGATCATTTAAGTTTTTGGTGTTGTTGCCAAGGATTGTTTATTTACAACTAATTAATATTAATATTAATACTGAATAATTTTAAGTTTAATCTAGCCTTTATTTTCTTTAAGAAAAAAATTATTTGAAAAAAAATCTTTTTTGTTAGATTTTATTATTATTTTGCTTTATTATTTTTTATTCTTGCAAAAAAAAAAAAAAAAAATTTGTTGAGTTGCTACTATTCAAGGGTGTTGTAGACATGTTGACTTGTAACCAAAGAGGACAACTTGTTGATCTTGATCCAAAAATCGGATGCATTCTCAAAAGGCAACAAAAGTAGCTAAGATAACAAAGAAGTGAAGCTAGAAGAATGGTAGACAAATGATGATCCATGCAAACTTCTAAAAAGCTATGCTGCACCAACAATTTAGGGTGCCACGTCAAGCACCAAGAGGCTTACAATTCAAGCAAACAACTTTAAAATAAAGCCAACACTCATCTAGATGCTTCAAAACTCTATGCAATTTAATGGGTTGCCAAACGATGATCCAAATGCTCATATTGAAGCCTTCCTTGAAGTTTGTGACATGATCAAATATAGTGGAGTCACAAATGATGCTATCAAGTTAAGGCTATTTTCATTTTCTCTTAGGAACAAAGCTAAAAATTGGCTTTCTTCTCTTCCTATAGGATTGATTACTAAATGGGATGATTTGGCTTAGAAATTTCTTTGTAAGTTCTTTCCACCTACAAAGTCTACCAAAATGTGTAACAATATTTCTACTTTTGTGCAAATGGACAATGAATTGCTTTATGAAGTTTGAGAAAGATTCAAGGAGCTTTTGAGAAGATGTGCACATCATAGAGTATCCACATGGTTACATGTACAAACTTTTCATAATGGGTCTAATACAAATCTCCATTTTATGCTTGATGTAGTTGTAGGAGGGGCCTTGCATAACAAGACACCAAAAGAAACATATGATCTTTTAGAGGAAATGATGACTAATAGTTATTAGTGGCCTATTAAAAGGCTACCAATGAGGAAAGCAAGTGGAGTTCTTGAAGTGGATGCTTTCACTGCAATGTATGCATAATTTGATAAACTCAACAAGAAGATAGATAATATGAATGCTTTAGTCATGAGGATTCATAATAGAGTATGTGATCATTGTGGTGGAGAACATGTGAGCATAGAATATCAAATAGGTAACACTTTTGCTCAAAGTAATGAAAATGCTAATTTTGTTGGAAGTTCAATAAGGTCACAAAATAATCCATACTCCAACATTTACAATTTGGGATGGTGTAAACCACCCAAACTTTTCATAGAGTAATTCTAGTGTAATGAGGCCACCTCCAAGATTCAAGCAAGATGACATGGTGGCCAAGCTGGTCGGCACTACACATAAATTTATGGAGAGTACTGAAGTGAAGTTGCAGAGCTAAGAAACAAGATTAGAAACAAGATTTCAAAACTAAGAAGCTTCGCTTAGAAATTTAGAGGTGCAAATGGGTTAGTTGGTGAATATGATCTTAGGAAGACAATAGGGTTCCTTGCCTAACAACATAGGGAAAAATCCTAGAGAAGATGCAAAGGCAATAAGCCTAAGAAGTGGGATGTGTTGGAAAATAGGGTTTTGTTGTGACTGAAAATATTTTCTTGTAAATATCAATTCTCAAATTATGTTTTTTCTAAATGTGCAAAAAGAAAAACTATAGGAAGTAAAAGGTGTACAAATTATAATATCAATTAATGATATTATAAAGTAACCGGGTTCCTATATTTTCTCATAAAATATATTCTTAAAGTATTTGTGACACATATTCAAATAAATGTTGATTATTTGAATATATTGATTATTTAAATATTTCTTCAAGAAATATGAAATATACTTGAATATATTTTAGGAATATGATACTTGGTTTGGAAAAACTGCAGGAACAATATATTAGCTTAAGTTCAATATATGCAATACATTATAAATGCATTGATATTGGACCGAGTATTGATATTGGACCGTGTTGATATTGGACCGGATATACATGCTAAATATATATTATTATTGGACTGGACTTTTGCTGCTGGATTGTGAGAATATAGGTGCGGCCCAAGTTCACGTCAGCCTGCCTGATCCTGTTCCCATTACGGTGTCGCATTGATCATTATCAGAGGCTTCCCATTACGGTGTCGCATTGATCATTATCAGAGGCTTCCCATTACGGTGTCGTCTTGATCACATCAGAAGCTTCCTTGATACGCTTGCTGGCTACGACGTCGTCTCACTTAAGGGCACATAAGAGACGCTTATCTCTCGAGGGGTCATGCCCTAGCTATCTCATTCTCACCCTGACGCTGCCTTCGTCTCTCTCAAGTGCCGAAGCTTCAACGGGATGAATCTGGAGGAGACGGGTTGTCAGAACGATCGGATTTTGAATCAAAAGGTTGAAATGAGGCTGATTTGATGGAAAATCTACTATTCCCAATGGATAGAAGGCTATGGTTCAGGTTTGATTCAAAAAAAGAAAACCCTAGATTTGCTTCTATTTAAAGGAAGTGTGTTCATAAAGTTTTACTGTTGATGACGAACATCTATTTGAAGCATTCTCTTTGTGAAGATAATCTACTCAGCTTACTTACCATTTGATTCGAGATCATACATCATTCGGTGGTTTACAAGGCTCTCGGTGATATTCGATTATTTGGTTTAATCTTTGATTATATCATCAACTATAGCTTGTATAACATTATTTATGTGTTGATTTCACTTATAAACATTCTCTGCACATAAATCTTGAGGAAAATCCAAAACCCTAGTTTCTCCAAATTGGGGATTTCGTAATAGGAGCTTTGTATCTTGATATATTTGTTTAAATAGCTCATTTGATCAGCAATATCCCATAAACTGACATATTATTTGGGGATTTGCTATTGTGTATGATCTTTTGATCATTATTTGTATTCAGACTTGATAATTCCTTTGAGAATGAATGAATTAGATTAGGGAGAACGTATTCTCCTAATCATATTGAGTAAAGGTGACTTCAATCAGTTGGATTGAAGGAGAAGAAGGTGGACGTAGGACTCTAAGATAGAGTGCCGAACTACTGTGGTAAATTGGGTGTTGATTCTCTTGTTCTTTCTTTGATTACATATTTCTATTTGATTGCAAATCATCATACAAGTTGTTAAAGTAATTGATTAGAATTTCTTTAAAGAAATAAGATTCGGTACAATAACAATTCAACCCCCCCTTCTTGTTAGGCCATAAAACCCAACAGGATGCAAGTGGGAAAAGATGACATTCAGAAAGAGAGTGTTAGGGATAAGGAAAAGGATGTTAGCATGCACTTGAGGAGGCAACAAAGAGAATACTATTCCCTAATAATCTCAAGCCTTATGTGCCTCTAGTTTAGTTTCCTCAGAGACTTTAGCAACACAAGATAGATAAGTAGTTTTCCAAATTCCTTGATGTATTCAAGAAATTGCATATTAACATTCCTTTTGTAGATGCATCGGCTCAAATGCCTAGTTATGCAAAAAAATTTAAGGAAATATTGAAGAATAAAAGGAAGTTGAAAGAGTATGAAACAATGAATATAACTAAAGAGTGTTCAACTATTTTACAAAACAAATTGCCTATGAAATTAAAAGATCCAAGGAGTTTTTACACTTCCTTGCACTATTATGGATTCCCATTTTGATAAAACATTATGTGATTTAGGAGAAAGTATCAATCTAATGTCTTCTTAGTCTTTAGTAAATTAGGATTAGGTGAAGTGAAGGGAACTACAATGTCTTTACAACTAGTAGATCGATCAATCAAATATCCAAAGGGCATTGTAGAAAATGTATTAGTGAAAGTTGAAAAATTCATCTTTCGTATAGATTTTATAGTATTTGATATGGAGGAAGACTTTGAGGTACCATTTATCTTAGGTTGATCTTTTCTAGCAATAGGAAGAGCTCTAATTGATGTATAGTAAGGAAAGTTAATTTTAAGAGTTCAAGATGATTTTGTCACTTTCAATGTTTTTACAGCTATGAAACATCCTTATAATGATAGTTCTTACTTTAAGGTTAAGACAATTGATACAATTATGATAGGGTCTTTTAGGAAGAAGTTTTCAATGATTCACTTGCAGCATGTTTGGTTCATTCAAAAGACGAGGAAATTGAAAGTGAGGAGATATAGGAGTATGCAAATCTCATGGAGGTAAATCCACCATGTTTACATCAAAAGGCAACAAAGTTTAAGGAGTTAAGGTAGTACATGACAAAGCCTAAGCCATCAATTGAAAGGCCTTCAACTTTTGAACTCAAGCCATTACCTCTTCATTTGAAATATGTTTATTTAGATGCAATTTCTACTTTGCCAATAATTATATCATCTTCTTTGACAAAATTGATGGAAGAGAAACTACTTAAGGTGTTGAAAGAGCATAAGGGAGTGATTGGATGGAAAATAGCTGATATCAAGAGCATTATTCCTTCACTTTGCATGCATAAGATTTTGATGGAGGAGCAATACAAAGCCACTATTCGACCTTAGAGGTGCTTGAACCTAAAGATGCAATAAGTGGTGAAGGTTGAGTTAATCAAATTGCTTGATGCATGGATCATTTATCCTATCTTAAATAGTCCTTGGGTAAGTCTTGTGCAAGTTGTGCCAAAGAAGGGAGGTATGACTATTCAAAAAAATGATAATAATGAATTGATTCCAACTAGGATAGTTACTGGATGGTGTGTGTGTAGATTATAGAAAATTGAATGATGCCATGAGAAAAGATTATTTCCCTTTACCATTTATTGATTAAATGCTAGAAAGACTTAGAGGATGTGAATTTTATTACTTCCTTGATGGGTATTTCAGGTATAATAAGATTCCCATTGTACTAGAAGAGTAAGTGAAAATAACTTTCACTTGTCCTTTGCTTTTAAAAGAACGCCTTTTGGTCTTTGTAACACACCAACAACTTTTTAGAGATGCATGATGGCCATTGTTTTCTACTATGGTAGAAAAATTCATTAGATTTTCATTGATGATTTTTCTATATTTGGCTCATCTTTTGACATTTGTTTAAATAATTTGGCGAAGGTTTTACACAGGTGTGAGGAGACTATCCTTGTTTTGAATTGGGAAAAGTGTCATTTTATGGTGTAGGAAGGAATAGTGCTTTGACATAAGATATCCAAAAAGGGATTAGAGGTTGATCGAGCTAAAGTGGAGGTCATTACAAAATTGCCCCCACCAACATTAGTGAAACTTGTTAGAGGATTTTTGAGGCATGTAGGATTTCATAGGCAGTTCATAAAAGATTTTTCTAAAATTGCTAGACCCTTTTCAAGTTTGATGGTTAAAGATGTGAAATTTAACCTTTTATGAATGCTTATAGGCCTTTAACACTCCAAAGGAAATGTTAATATCAGTATCAATCATGGCAGTACTAAAATGAGACTTACCTTTCAAGTTGATGTGTGATGCAAGTGATTTTGAGTAGGAGCTGTTTTAGGACAAAGGAAGAATAAAGTTTTTCAGACCATTTACTATGCTAGTCAAACCTTATCTGGTGCACAATTGAGTTATTCAACAATAGAAGAAGAACTTTTGGTAGTGGTATTTGCTTTTGATAAATTTAATTTTTATTTGATTGGTTCCAAAGTTATCATTTATTTTGACCACTCTACTTTTGAGCATCTACTTGGAAAGAAAAACTTGTTCGGTGGAATTCTAAATGTAAGTAAACATATTGAACAAGTAATATATGTTGAGAAAGTGTATCATCCTACAAAAATTGATGAATACTAGACTAATTAAGTACTCATAATGAACTAATCTTAAAATTTATCTAGCAAATCAAAAGAAAATTGATGATGAATTAAAATTCAAAATTTCCAAAACAAAATTTCAAGACTAAATGAAATTAAATTCATGTAAGAGGGATCAATATGAGAAATATGTTAGAGCTTTTAATTTCACCATAACTATTAGATATGAATTTTTATAGTTTATGCCTGCAAACATGATAATACTTGTATGATAGTGGAACTTCCTAATTTATTTACTGTCCTATGTCTAGGTATAGTAAACCTATTCCATTTATTAATTTCCTATATCTCTATGTGAATTCAAATAAATAAAGTGCATTAAGATCTATGAACATTCCTAGCTTATAATAAATCTTTCGATCATTTTATCATCAAAAGCCATATAAACAACATGGTATATGTCTATCTATTTAATTCATGGTTATATATTATAAGAAGCAACTGCATATCATCTTCTTTCAATCTCAAATATGCAAATAAAATCATTTAAGTGGTAACTAATCATCTAAAAGCATTAAGTACAATAATATATAACTCACATAAATAAAATATCTTGTAAAGCATAGAAACTTATAAAATTCACATCATCATAGTTAGGCTACATTATCACTTTAACAAAAGAAAATTAAAACATAATGAAATAATAAATCAAAACATCTTAAATGAAAAACAAGAAAGTTGTCACCACACTATCTTCTCTCCAAGAGTTCTTTGCAAAAGTCCTACAATTTAAACCAAAGGTAACAATTGTATAAAGTAAAAGTAAGCAGTCACACCTCTCCTTTCTTCTTTTCTTTGGTTTTCTTCTTCTTTCTTGGTCTTGGCGACACGCCTTTCTCTCCATTTTTTTATTTTTTTATTTTTTTTCCTTCTCTTGTGTGGCCCCCTCAATTCACTTTTCTCTCTCCTTTTATGGTCTTGTGCTGCATGGCCTAGTTTCTTTCTTCACAGTATGTGGGGGAATGTGTGCCCTTATTCGATGAACACTATGTTAGGGGCTGACGAAAGAGTGTTGAGGACCGACTGGGCATTCCATGAGTGGTTTGCCTATGATATGGTTCTAGTAAGCACCAAGTCAACCCCTGCCTCAATAGCTTAAGGTTTAGAGTCTGATTCAACTCAAGTGCATCTTGTGATTTTTGGTCCTTTGACAATCGTGATAGGACTAATCCGACCCATCCAACGCCTCAATAATGACAAAACCATTGTTTCCATCTAGCACATGCTAGATTTGTATGGTAAGAGGTAATGGCCCCTATGGTTGATTAGGGCCCTACAGTTGTGAAGCGGTGCCCACATGTGTCCTTGCAAGCTTCATAGCTATCCACTAAGCTGAGACCAAAACAACACCCTTTCTAGTTGATGGTGGTGGTGGTGGTGGTGGTAATGGCAGTGGCAGCGCATGGCTAGAGTGGGCTTCAGTGGTAGTTTGTATTGCTTGCTACATTTGCATAATCTCATCATGGAATGCACATAGACTTTTGACTTCCTTTTGAGTAGATTTTGATAGAGCTTGGAATTTTTCCTCCAAGGTGGACATGGTGCCATTTGCTAATACATCACCTTTTGCTTTTGCAATTGTTACTATATAGGTTTGTGCTTGTGTTTTTACCCCATTAATGGGCACCAGATCATTAGCTTTAGATACCATTATTAGGACAAGAGTCCCCACAATCTCACACACTAAAGAACAGGAGTCCCTAAATGGAGGAATACCTCATTTATTGCTTAAATTCAATAAAGAACATAATTATCAAGTTCCCCAATTAGAATAGTAATAATACAACTATAAAGCTATTATAAACTATTTCTAAGCAAGCAATAGGAATCTATGGCCAAGGCAAAGGAATTATTGGGATAAAGTAAAGAATTCTCTAATGATGTCTCCTTTGAAGGTTGATGATGCCTTATATGAGCATAATAGAAATCCTACTTTAACCAAGACTAAACCTATCCAAAACCATATCTTATCTTATCTAGAACTATCTTATTTAAACATTTAAAAATAGTATCATACCTTCAGTCTTCTAGAAGCCCAATCCTAATAGATTTTTGGTTTATATTTCAACATCTTGGCATGACGATCTAGTTATATATAGCCTTACATAGTAATAATGATGTAGTGTGGAAGTATGTTGGCTATTTTTGTTTTAGTTGTCTACTTATTAGCTTTACTAGCCCATACAACCTATGCTTATTTTGTTTTCTTGTAGCCTTTTTGGCCTATACAAAAATGGTGTCATATGCTTGGTGTCTTAGTATTTGGAAAAAAAGAGAAGCATGTGGAATTTATGTGAAGTTGTGGGAGTACCCTATTTGTTGGTAGCATTAACCCTGCGAGGTCTAAGTGCCCCTTTAAAGAGACCAAGTTTCTATGAAATCCCTTTCATTTTGTGTTATTTTATGTTGTAATCGGTGTTTAGCTGGTTGGAACCTCTAGGTTCTTTAGTGGGGGGTGAAAGAAGGTTTCTTTGTTGAATTTGGTAAGTTATGTTGTCTTTTTATGAATCCATGCTTGTGTGACTAATGTGTAGGTTCCCATGAATTTATTTTGTTTTGTTATAGAAGGTAACTTTTGTTGATTATTCTCGTTGCTTTGATGAATCTTGGTAGTGGGTGTTGAATTGGTTCTTGCCTTGTTGTGGGTTTGTTGTTAATAAGGAAGTTTGGTGGATTACTAAGGAAAGGCTTGTCAAATAGTTAGGAGACTAGGGCTTTCAAGAAGAATGTTTGTAGTGTTTGACAAAAAGATTATGAGGAAGGTAAGCTACTATTTAGGAAGGATCCTTGTTGATTTAAAGGTGTTATGGCTTGGTCTAAATGGGGCTTTGCAAGTAGGTAGACCTTTTAGTAGATTTTAAGTTTTCCTTTGTATCAATTTGGTATTGGAGCCAATTGATCTAGCTAACAAGGTGATGGCTCAAGAGGTTGATGAAAGAATAGGTGAATGGAAGGCCAAACAACTCAGATGGCAAGTCAAATGGGGGAAACGAAGCAAAAGCTGATGGCAATTACAAAAGTGTTAAGTGCGAACAAAGACTTTAGGTAGTCATCAAGAAGGAAGGGGTTCTAGTATACCACATAATAAGGGTAATAGATCCAAGGACAAGTTACATGTATAGGGTTTTAGGGTACTAAATTGTAATAATTTTGGAATAGGTCACTTATAAAGGGGAAACCAAAGGTGGGCAAGGTTAAGGTTCCAAAATTTGATAGGGAGTCTAGTTTAATAGGATGGATTTATAGCATTAAACTAGTTTATGATTATTATCAAAACAAAAAAAAAACAAAAGGTAATAGTTGCCTTGTGGCACTTAGAAGGAGACGCAGTTATTTGCTTTAAGGTTTTTAGTAAGAACGCTAAGGGTAGACCAATAACATGAGAGTGGTTCACTTAACCTATGATAGATACCTTTAGGCCCACTAAGTACCATAATGTGTATATGAAGTTTTATAGGCTGAGACAAACTGGTGATGTGTAGGGATATCAATCCAAATTCTATAAGCTAGTCATGAAGATGTACGAGGGCCTTACTAATAAACAACAAGTTAGGTTCTTATTAGAGGGAATTAAGGGAGAATCTCATGATGGATGTTTAAGCTAGGAATCTAATTAATTTGGCACAAGCGACTAGTTATTCAAAGATTTTTTAAGCAAAAAGCAAGTTAGGAGTAAGATCCACAATGTTGACAACAAGGGTGGTCACCATAGGTACTTTTAAATCCAAGCCCAACATGCCAATCAAAAAGGTGACAAAGGTAGAAATGGAAGAATGTAGAAGAAAAATGGTTATGCTTCCATTGTGATGAAAGATTCATTTTGGAACATAAGTGTAAGCAATTCTTTGTCCTTTTAGTGGACATTTTAGATGAAGAATGAAGGATAGTTTAGAGGAATTAGACTAGCAAAAGAGAGAGCAAGAAGTAATATTGACAGGAAATTGAGAGTAGCCCATGATATCATTCAATGCATTGAAAGGGGTAAAAACCCCTTGAACTATAAAGGTGATAAGGAAGGTTAATAAAAAAGAAATGGGAGTTCAGTTTTTAATGGATATAAGGAGTACTCACAACTTCATATCTAAGGAAATGGCTAAAAAGCTAGGATTGCAGCCAAGAAGGGAGAATGGATAAGTAGAAATTAAATGGCAATAAGGTGAAGTGTGAAAGGCTTTGTTAGTCCATGGAGGTGAATTTTCAAAGGCAATAACTCTTGATTGACCTTTGAGTGATAAAATTACATAGAAATGATGTTATGTGTGGAAGTATTATGAATGAAATCATTTAAACAAGTTCTCTTGGACTTTGAAAACTTAGCAATAAAGTTTAAGTGATGTAAAAAGATTGTACTGAAGGCCTATAAGGAAGAATCAACAATGGAGAAAGAATTAGAGAAATCAAAGGTAGGATTGTTGATATTTTTTTTTTTTATTTTTATTTTTATGAATATGTGAGTTGATTCATCGAAGAATAAAGAAATACATAAACTTAGGGGCATACCCCAGCATTACAATCATCTAGGAGAATATAGAATTTGAAATTCTCCAACTATGACTCAACAAAACATTTGCTTGAGAGAGTTTAATGTTTCTAAATAAAGAAGCTCTTCCACGGACTACTCTCCTGATTTTAGCTAATAACATTGGAATATCAATAGACTTATTCTGAAAACGTCTACGATTTTGTTCTAACCAGATACAATAAAGGCAAGCTAAGAAAGAAAGCTGGAGAAGCTTTGCGGCTAAATCCTTTCCTTTAGTTGCTTTAATCATCCATTGCAATTCAGATTCCCAGTCGTAGATGACCTTACGAATACCTTGTTGAGCTAGAATAGTTCTCCATACCTGGTTAGTCCAAATGCACTGAAAGAATAAGTGTGATCTATCTTCATATTGAGAGCCACAGAAATTACAATACAAATCAATTGAGGGGAGCCAACGAGAAACCACTACTGCTGTAGGTAGTTTATCTCTACATATGAGCCAACCAATGAAGTTATGTTTGCTGATTCCTCCTGACCATATCAAGTTGTACCATTCAACCTCAGTGCTCTCTTGACATAATTCCTTGTACGTTTCCTTACAGCAATAAGAAGGTTTGGATAGTGTAGAGGTTAAAGTTTGTCGTAACTTTAGAAGACCTCTCCAACTCCATGCCATATTTCCTTTGATGTCAAGCTCCATAATTGAATTTCCCCTGCTTTTAGTACTATGAATCCACTTACTCCATAAGGATGAATTAGGGCAATTTATGAGATTCCAGAGAGATCGCCCCAACAAGACTTTATTCCATACTTTAAGGTTTAGTAGTCCAAGACCTCCTTCCTTTTTTGGTAAACAAACAACTTGCCAAGCAACCTTATGAGTTTTATGATCTTCTGAGTGACCTGCCCAGAGAAAGTGCCTTATCTTCTTTTCAATCTCATAAATGGTCTGTTTTGGGAGAAGGAACATTTGCATCCAAAAAGGTACAGATAGAAGTGAGAACTGATTTTGCCAATTGTAGTCTTCCTGCATAGCTTAAGTGCTTCATTCCCCATCCATCAATTCTTGTCATGATTTTCTCTGTCAAAACTTTGCAATCCGTGTAGGTAAGCCTTCTTGTAATAAGAGGAACACCAAGGTATCTAATAGGGAGTCTTCCTTCGGAGAAGGGGGTATGATCTAATATCAAAAGTTTTTCTTGTTCAGTGATCCCTGAGAAAAATATCTGACTTTTGCTAGGATTATACTGCAAACCTGTGAGTGTTGCAAATTCCTCCAAAGCTTCTGTGAGACATAATACTGAATTAACATCCCCATGTGCAAATAAAAATAAATCATCTGCAAAACAAAGGTGGGTGATTTTCTCTTCCTTGCACCTCCAATGATATTTGAAAGTAGAGGTGGAAACTTTCTCAATAATTATCCTATTAAGGATCTCCATGACAAGCACAAACAAATACGGGGATAAAGGATCTCCCTGTCTTAACCCATTAGTGCCCTCAAAATAACCTACATGCTCACCATTGAAATTCACAGAGAATCTAGTAGTAGTGATACATTGGCTAATCAAATCAAGTAAAGTTTGAGGAGTATGAATAGCTTGGAGAACGCCCAATATAGCATCCCATTTAACCATGTCATAAGCTTTCATAAGATCAATCTTAATGGCAACACGCTTTCCTTTATCTCCTTTATGATAGTTATGAAGCAATTCCTGACAAAGCATAATATTTTCAGAGATTTGACGACCCCTGATAAAAGCAGTTTGGTTTTGGCTAATCACTTCAGGGAGAATAAGACTTATTCTCTCAGCAAGTAGTTTTGAGATCACTTTATATAACACATTGCAGCAAGCAATGGGCCGAAAGTCCTTCATACAACTTGGGTTAGGGGTTTTAGGTACCAGGCATAGCAAAGTAGCATTAATAGCTTTCAGTAATTTCTTGGATGAGAAAAAATCTAGCACCGCATCTTCTATGTCATGACCGATAATTGACCAAGCTTTCTTGTAAAATAGGCTATTGTATCCATCAGGACCAGGAGCTTTGAAATCATGAAAACCCCAAAGAACTCTCTTCACATCAGAGCGTTCAAAAGCAGGTAAATTCAACATTTCATTCACATTCTCATGGAATAAAGAATAGTACCTTCCAGTGAAAAGATTAGTTGCACGAGAACTTCCAAGTACATTTTGATAATATGTAGTGACAGTTTCCCGCAAGGCATCATCATCATAAATAGTAGATCCATCTTCTAGTACTAGGTGAGAGAGTCTATTCTGAGCTCTTCTACGCATCAAAGATGAGAAGAACATTCTACTATTATTATCCCCCTCTTTCAGCCAAAGATTCCTCGATTTTTGTTTTAAAAGGATCTCTTCATGTTTACTCAGTGCAATCAATTGTTCCATTTTCAGTCTTTCCTCAGTACGCATATCTGTATCAAAGGGGTCAAGTTGTAAATTGAGTTGAGCTTGCTGTAATTGTTCTCTCGCCACCTTTACTTTCTGATGCAAATCACCAAATTGAGTAGAATTTAGCTTCCTAAGGGGTAACTTTAATGCCTTTAACTTCTTAACAACTTTGAACATTTTAGTACCACTGACTTCTTGTTGCCAAACATGATTAACAGTTTCCATAAAATCTGGACTAGCTGTCCAAAAATTAAAGAATCTGAAAGGAGCTTTTTTCCTTTTATGAGTGGTATCTAGCTTGACCAAGGAAGGAGAATGATCCGATAACAAGGGAGGTAAAAACTCAATCGAAAGTTTATCAAATTTGAGAATCCCTTCTGTGTTTAGTAAAGCTCTATCAATTTTGCTTGCTCTAAGATTCTGAGATGAGCTTTTGTTTGACCAAGTGAAAACAGGACCCATAAAGGAGGGTTCCAACAATCCTTGTTTCCCAATCATATCATTTAAATCCTCCATGCCCTTTGTCCATTTAACATTTGGCCCAATACGTTCATCTACATGTCGAATTTCATTGAAATCACCTACCAATAGCCATGGAATGTTTCCAATATTTTGATAAGAGAAAGACTCAATATTTGCCCATAACTCCCTACGTTCAGATTCCAAGTTGCTTGCATAAATAGCAGATAAGAAGAAAGGAGGTAAACCTATCTTATTGATGCAGCAATGTATGACTTGAGATGAAGGTACCTTGGATTGAAAGTTGAAGTTCGGACGATTTCCATAAAATCCATATTCTTCCCACACTAGAATGCAAATAATTGTGAGAGTAATTCCATTCAGCAAACATATTCTTCAAAACAAATTGAGCATTTTCTTCTTTAACTCTATGCTCTATTAAAATAATAACTTGTGGAACTTGAGATAATACAAAATTAACAACTTCTCTTTGTTTAGGGCTTTTGTTGAGGCCCCTCACATTCCAAGATAAGATATTCATTGATCTGGAGGTTTTTCCCCTTTCTCCACTGCCTCAAGGTTACTAAGAAGATCGGAAATCTCATTATAAGTGGTCTGATTTTCATTAGCATTAGCAAGCTGAGAAAACCTATTTTCTGAGATAAGTTCACAATTATTTTCCTTCTTCTTCCCAGGAGATTTCTTCTTATTAGTTACAACAATAAAATCAGAATTATTTCCTTGAGAAGTAGCAATATTAGGCTTGATAGTCATTGCTGGTGCAATACCATTGTCCTTAATTACCAGTGAATTCTGTTTCTTAACTGAATCTTGAACATCTACTTGTTGATTAATCTGTGGGCCTTCACTCTTTTTGGGAATCCATATATTTTTCTTTATAGTGCAATCTTTATGACCGAAACAATTACATTTCTTCCACTTAGGAGGGATCCAACCATATTCCACGGTAATCTCAAACACCTCATTATTACCCATATCAACATCAAAGTTTTGGGGAAACTCACTATCAATATCCATTAGAATACAAACTTTGGCATATGATAGCCTGAGCTTTTGTTCAGTAGCTTTATCCATATATAAAGGTTTACCCAACACGCTACTAACATGGCTCATACCAATCTTATTCCATAAAGCATGGGGAACGTTAAACAACTTAACCCAAATAGGAACAGCAGATATTTTGGCTTTTTCTAATCTGATACAAGGATGCCATTTTTGGAGAAACAAAGGTTTACCCGCTATGTCCCATACTCCAATTTCCATTACTTCTTCTAATTTCTGAATATTTGAAAACCGAAAGAAAAAGAAGCCATCCTCAGTGGCAGTGATATCTAGTAAGTTGTCTTTACCCCACAACTTTTCAACAATTCCTTTTACTGCATAATATGAAGTATAGGCATTCAAAAAATAACCCACAAGACAATTTGCAAAATGGGTTTTGCCCTCCTCAATTGCTTCAGGGGGGGGTTTCACAGTAATTCTATTTCCCTTCTCAGTTGGGGGAAGGTAATCTAACTTAGCCATCTGAATTGTTGGTCCCATAGTAATTTGTTTCCAATTCATGCCAACATTACTAGCCACATTAGGAATCCCTTCATGCATGTGCATTTTTTTTCCTACTTTATCATTAGTAGCATCTTGAGAAGCAATTTCATCAAATACTACCTCAAATGAATTATTCAAGCAAGAAGAGGCAGTAGAAGTACCTGGTTTTAAGACATCTAAAGGTTCAAAAGTATTCTCTTCATTGGTAGACTTTGGAATAACCCTTCCAATTTCCACTTTTGAAGATACAGTTCGTATTTTTCCACTTCTAGTACCCACCATTGAAGCCAATCCGAGGGAGCTAAGTGCTTGTCTTCGAGGAGTGGCAGATTCTGGACAAAATCGACTGGCAGCTTGTACCATAAGCTACGGCCTTGAGAGAGTCTAATTGATGATTGAAGGTAATAGCAAGGGAACCTTTAATCACCGTCTCCCACATGAAGGCCACTAGCAGAGTTTAAGCTAGTCCATGGGTGAATAAAAGACAAAGTTTTGGAAAGATTTGTGGATGAGAATCTCTGCGGGGGAGGGGGAATTTGCGGGGGCGTTGGGTATTTTGGGGAGGTGGGACCAGCGGGGAGTGGGTTTGGGGGGGGATCTGCGGGGAGGGGAGTTCGGGTTGTGGGGGGGTCTCTGCGGGGTGGGTGGGAGGGGGATCTTCGGAGGGGGGCGGGGTGGGGGGGGGGGGCTCTGCGGGGGGTGGGGCACTCTGCGGGGGGGGGGCGCTTGCGGGGTGGGTGGGAGGGGGATCTGCGGGGAGGGGGTACTGCACGGGGGGGGGGTCTGCGGGGTGGGTGGGAGGGGGATCTGCGGGGAGTGGAGTGCGGGGGGGGGGAGTTCAGAGGGAGGGGGTGCTGCCGGGGGGGGAGGCTCTGCGGGGAGTGGAGTACGGGGGGGGGGGCGCTTGCGGGGTGGGTGGGAGGGGGATCTGCGGGGAGTGGAGTGCGGGGGGGGGGGGCGCTTGCGGGGTGGGTGGGAGGGGGATCTGCGGGGAGTGGAGTTCAGAGGGAGGGGGTGCTGCCGGGGGGGGGGCTCTGCGGGGGGGGGGGGGGGCGCTTGCGGGGTGGGTGGGAGTTAATTTTAATTTAGTTTTTTATCATTTAGTTAAATGTACAATTTTACTTTCATGAGGATTTCACTATAAAAATAGATGAAATTTGCATAGAATTGAGCAAATATCTTGATGGCCACTTTGACACGAATATAAATCTCAAGAATTGGTGTAGTAAGTTTTTCCAAATTATTTTCAAGCTATTTTGAAGCTTAATGCAAAAGTTAACTTTCTTCATTGGAACCTTTTAGAAAATACAAGAAACAATTTGTATGTTGTAATTTTAATTAATCTAATAGTAATTTCTTTTTTTGTTAGATGATAAATCAAGTTAGAGCTTACTTTCATGAAGCTAAATGGCTACACCAAAAGTACATACCAACATTTGATGAATATATGGGCGTTGCAATAATTTCCTGTGCCTACCACTTGTTAGCAACCACTTCTTTGGTGGGAATGGGAGACATCATCACAGAAGATTCCTTTAAGTGGTTATTAAGTAATCCTAAAGTGCTTCGAGCTTCATCAGTAATTTGTAGGCTCATGGATGACATGATGTCAGATAAGGTATTATTTTATCCCTGTCTAAGATTTATTATCATTTTAAACTATCTAATTCTTTTTTTTCTCATGATATTTTAAACACATAATTTGCCTTTCTAACATAATGATTTAATGATTTTAGATTGAAAGAAAAAGAGAACATATTCCCTCAGCTATTGAATGTTACATGATGCAACATGGCGTTACAGAAGAAAAAGCAAGGCAAGAGCTTCAAAAGCAAGTTACAGATGCATGGAAGGATATGAACGAAGAATGCCTTTGCCCGACTGGTGTTTCTATGTCAGTTATCATGCGAGTGTTCAACCTTGCGCGAGTGATAGATGTCTTTTACAAGGACGATGATGGCTACTCCAATGCTCAAGTTCAGCTCAAAGATTTCATAACTATTTTGTTTGTTGATCCCGTGCCGTTTTGAGTTTGAACCTCTACACGTTGTTTCCAGCAGCAAACATTTTAAATGTTCACATCTAAGAAAATTGTTATCAGAATCTCTCAAAAGCTGAAGAATTCCTATAAATAGAATAAGCTACTCTTGAAAATGAATAGCTTCTTGAATTTTGTTTTTTCATATGTTATGTAGTATTTGTGGAAGCTTAAATTTATGTCAATAAATCATAGTTTGCATGATTCGTAGTATTCATTGTTTGTGTAATTGGAGTATGACTTAACCAAAACATTGAACTATTAGAGACCCTTTTTCCTTGGAAGTGATTATTTCGGCAGTCATAAAGTATATTTTACTTTGATTTATAAACCAAGGAGATGGAGAACGAAAATCCAAGGATTTGCTTTAATGAAAAAATAGTTAAAGGATATTCAAATTAGAGAATCAAAATTTTCATTGAATTGTTGCAAGACCTTTTAATATGGTGATAACTCTATTTTTATAGAGTTATTTTACTTATTTTTAGGCAATAAATAATGCAATGCTTATGAGAAAATATTTGAATTCCTCTTTATTTACTTAAATTTATCTTGTTTTTGTAACATAAGGAGGCATGAAGAAAAATGACAAGCATGGAGAACCTGATGTTTATTATATAGCAAAATATGGTCAAAATATCAAGATTAAGAAAATCAAGATGGACTTAGGCTTTAGATAATTGTTATTAGATTTTTCATTGTTGTTGGGTTTTCTAAATAATTAGAAAACCTAGTCATGTTAGGAGTTCAAAGCCCAATTAATATAAGAGTTCAAAACCTAATTGTCTTGAGTCTCCAAAACCCACTTCTACTAAGATAAGAGATAGGTCTAAACCTAAACCCTATTTAAGAGAAGAGAAGAGGCAAAAGAAGGGGAGGAGGAAATTGAGCACAACTCAAGAGATAGACCAAGAATTCAAGGTTTTCTTGAAGAGAAGACAAAAAGGGTGACAGACTTTTTGTTCTTAGATTCAAGATGCCTTCTTTATTTCTTATTATTGTTCTTCCTCACTATTTTTTTATGCTTTAGTCTACTTTTGTTAGAGCTACGATATAACATAATTATGATGGTGTAAATCTTATGATTGTTATGTTTTGCAAGATATTTTATTTATGTGAAGTTGCATATTACTGTGTTTAATGCTTTTAAGTGATTAGCTACCACTTGAATGATATGATTTGCATATTTGAAACCGACAAGAGATGATATGCAGTTGCTTCTTGTAATATGTAACTATAAATTAAATATGGATAGACATATACCATATTGTTTGTGTGGCTTTTGGTGTAAACTAGGAATGTTCGTAAATCATAATGCATTTGGTTTGTTTCAATTCACATATAAAGATATAGTGAATTAATAAACTAAGTAGGTTTGCTATACCTAAATATAGGATAGTAAATAAATTAGGAAGTTCTGCCATCACATAGATATTATCCATCTTGCAAGCATAAATAATCAATATTAATACCTAGTAGTTATGGTGAAATCATATGCTCTAACATATTTTATGTATTTAGTTTTATTAAATTTAGTTATTCAATTTATCATCTATCATTTGGATTTGTTAGATAAATTCTAGGAGTTGTTCACCATTGTAATTAGTTGGCTTAGTAATCACCAATCTTTGTAGGACGATATCTTTATTATCATTATATTACTTATTCGACATGTTTACTTGCATCTAAAATTCACCAAACATATGGATAAAATAAAATAAAAAAGTTGAATTCTTTGAAAGTCCTCAACTAAGAGAGCTTCAAATGGATCAGTATAACCAAATCGATAGAACCTGGCATGCTATTTCAACTTCGCCGAACTCAAACCATCTACTTCTTATGCATGTTGGGTAAGGAATCAGTGGGAAAGGTTAAGATATCAACTTTTGACTTGACCTAACATACATGCTTTAATAAATCTTAGCTACGACAAACCCTAAAAATCCCTTAATTACAATCATTTATTCCCTATCTCCCCCTTCCATACATAATTGCATGGGTTCTAGAAGTTAGTCCATAGCTTTCATTAGCTGAGCAAAACCAATGACTATGTTTTATTTTCATTCTAATATCTCTTTGTAAAGTCTCCTATTTGATCTTACAATGCTCTTTGAAAACTTGGTCCAATGTTTCTTTGTATTCACATCAAAACTTTATGTTTGTATGACATTTCAATTTGGAAGTTTCTAATTAAGTAGATAAAATTGAAGCGTTGAAGAGCAATTACTCTTTAAGGTTTTCATCAAATTTGTCTATATATATATATATATATTAGAATTACAATGCCACAATCTATTGTTTTATAATTTTATAAACATTGCAAAGCATAAGTTTCGAAGCCTAACTATACTAAATAAGTGTGTCGTAAACCTTTTACCATTCTTGACAGCATTTTTTGGCACCGCATCTACTTTGTTTGTGACACTATTCTAATTATAAGGAATTCTGGCTATAGCTGGCATATTTCCAATTCATATCTATATTTATTTTAAACAAAGTAAAGATGGAGTGTTCATGCAAAATATATAAAGATTATATGTAAATAGCATTAGGTTGCCATATTTAGACTTATATGAAAGACATCCATTATTGTGACACTTTCTTTTTATGAATATGTGAGTCTATCCATCTAAGGACAAAAGAATACAAATATTATTGTGACACTTTCGCATTAGAGGTGGTACTTAACTGACAAAAACAATAACAAAAAAAATAAATTACTAGTATGAAGCTAAACTAGTGATGTTGTTTTCAAGTAATAACGGAGCACATAACCTTTCTCTAATATTAGCCCTCGAGGAAGTAACAATAACCTATTTACGACACTAATTCTTCGCGATGTTGACAAGTTTTAGTGTGGGAAAACAAAAGAGATCTCTTGAAGTTTCAGCAGCTGCTGCGCCAACACAAAATGTTATGCCAAAATCAATCGTCGCTCAGCAAATTATCATCCCAGAGAAGCGGCCGTGTTTCTTGCATTTCAGTCGTAGTTCCCCGTACAAATGCGTCTCTGAGTTCATTGTCTCTTTGCGTGTCTGTGTCTACATGCCAACATGTTAGAGGTTTATGCACGCAGACTTAAACCTTGAGATTACTTGTTAGGATTCTATTTGTGCACATATATTCCACTAAGAGGTGAATGTTTCTTTGCCATCTCAATAGAGTTTTACTGTTCACGTGGACTGAGTTTATTACTGGATTCTGTTTATGATTTTCCTCCCATCCTTAAGCTAGAGCAGGAACTTAAACTGTTGATTCATTTAGAGAGGAACAGAAGTTATGAAGTTTGCTGAAAGTAGATAGTTTGTCATCTTAAGTCAAAATCTAGCAAGGTTTCTTTATAAAGACTATGGCTTGTATTACATGCTTTGGCATAGAGTAACCATGCTATGTGTCGTTTACCATGGGATGCTTTTAGCATCGAGAAAATCAAGTTGAGATGCACTAGAATGGATGGCCTATAACATAGCATAAAGCTAATTTTTTTCAGTAACACATATTTAAAAATTAAAAAATATTTACAGTAACATATTGTTCATTATAAGAAGAAACATATTTGATTGATATATGTTTAAATATGTCAAATATGTTTCTTCTTATAATGATCTTCAGCAAAGCAATGAAACAGTAAATTGGTATGATTTAATTTGGACTGGTGGCATCAGCAAACATAATTTCATTGGATGACTTGTTTGTAGAGATAGACTTTCTACAGCTACAAAAATTGTCCGGTGGATTCCTTCAGTAAATATATTTTGTGATTTTTGTTAGTCTCATATAGAAAATAAGAGTCATCTCTTTTTTGAGTGTTCATGGATAAGGATGATTTGGAAAAGTACTCTCGCCCAAAATGGAATCCAACGTGACTTTGGAGGATGGAATGTAGAGCTACAGTGGATGATCAAAGCAGTTAAAAGATAGGATTTAGCTGCTAAACTTCTTAAACTATCTTTCTTAGCTTACATTTTTTTTTTGATGAATATGTGAGTTTATTCATCGAAGAATAAAAGGTAATACAAGAGCTTAGGGGCATACCCCAGCATTACAATTCATCTAGGAAAAGATAGAGTTTGGAATTCTCCAACTAAGACTCAACAAAACATTTGCTTGGGAGAGTTTAATATTCCTAAATAAGGAAGCTCTTCCACGGACTACTCTCCTGATTTTAGCTAACAACATTGAAATATCAATAGACTTATTCTGAAAACGTCTACGATTACGTTCTAACCATATACAATAAAGACACGCTAAGAAAGAAAGCTTGAGAAGTTTTGCGGCTAGATCCTTTCCCTTAGTTGCTTTAATCATCCATTGCAATTCAGATTCCCAATCAAGGATGACCTTACGAATACCTTGTTGAGCTAAAATACTTCTCCAAACCTGGTTAGTCCAAGTGCACTGAAAGAACAGATGAGATCTATTTTCATAGTTAGATCCACAAAAATCACAATGCAAATCAATTGAGGGAAGCCATCGGGAAACCACTGCAGCCGTAGGTAGTTTGTCTCTACATATGAGCCACCCAATGAAGTTATGTTTACTGATTCCTCCTGACCAGATCAAATTATACCATTCAACCTCAGAGCTCACTTGACGTAACTCCTTGTACGTTTCCTTACAGGAATAGGAAGGCTTGGATAGAGTAGAGGTTAAAGTTTGGCGTAACTTTAGAAGACCTCTCCAACTCCATGCCATAGTTCCCTTAATGTCAAGATCCATAATTGAATTTCCCCTGCATTTAGTACTATGAATCCACTTACTCCATAAAGATGAATTAGGGCAATTTATGAGATTCTAGAGAGATCGCCCCAACAAAACTTTATTCCATACTTTAAGGTTTAGTAATCCAAGACCCCCTTCCTTTTTTGGTGAGCAAACAACTTGCCAAGCAACCTTATGAGTTTTATGATCTTTTGAGTGGCCTGCCCAAAGAAAGTGTCTTATCTTCTTCTCAATCTCATAGATGGTTTGTTTTGGGAGAAGGAACATTTGCATCCAAAAAGTACAGATAGAAGTAAGAACTGTTTTAGCCAATTGTAGTCTTCCTGCATAGCTAAGGTATTTCATTCCCCATCCATCAATTCTTGCCATGATTTTCTCTGACAAAACTTTGCAATCCGTGTAGGTAAGTCTTCTTGTGATAAGAGGAACACCAAGGTATCTAATAGGGAGACTACCTTCGGAGAAGGGGATATGGTCTAGTATCAAAAGCTTTTCTTGTTCAGTAATCCCTGAAAAAAATATCTGACTTTTGCTTGGATTATACTGCAATCCTGTGAGTGTTGAAAATTCCTCCAAAGCTTCAGTGAGACATAGTACTGAATTAACATCCCCATGAGCAAATAAGAACAAATCATCTGCAAAACAAAGGTGAGTGATTCTCTCTTCCTTACATCTCCAATGATATTTGAAAGTAGAGGTGGAAACTTTCTCAATAATTATCCTATTAAGGATCTCCATGACAAGCACAAACAGATAAGGAGATAAAGGATCTCCCTGCCTTAATCCATTAGTACCCTCAAAATAACCTACATGCTCACCATTGAAATTCACAGAGAATCTAGTGGTAGTGATGCATTGGCTAACCAGTTCAAGTAAGGTTTGAGGAGTGTGAATAGCTTGGAGAACCCCCAATATAGCATCCATTTAACCATATCATAAGCTTTCATAAGATCGATCTTAATGGCAACACGCTTTCCTTTATCTCCTTTGTGGTAATTATGAAGCAATTCTTGACAAAGCATAATATTTTCAGAGATTTGACGACTCCTGATAAAAGCAGTTTGGTTTTGGCTAATCACTTCAGGGAGAATAAGACTTATCCTCTCAGCAAGTAGTTTTGAGATCACTTTATATAACACATTACAGCAGGCAATTGGTCTAAAGTCCTTCATGCAACTTGGGTTAGGGATTTTAGGAACTAGGCAGAGCAAAGTAGCATTGATAGCTTTCAGTAGTTTCTTGGATGAGAAAAAATCTAGCACCGCATCTTCTATATCATGCCCGATAATTCATAATGACCAAGCTTTCTTGTAAAAGAGACTATTGTATCCATCAGGACCAGGAGCTTTGAAATCATGAAAACCCCAAAGAACTCTCTTTACATCAGCGCGTTCAATAGCAGGTAGATTCAACATTTCATTCACATTCTCATGGAATAAGGAAGAATACCTTCCAGTGAAAAGGTTATTTGAATGAGAATTTCCAAGTACATTCTGGTAATAAGTAGTGATAGCTATCCTCAAGGCTTCATCATCATAAATAGTAGATCCATCTTCTAGAACTAGATGAGAGATTCTATTTTGAGCTCTTCTACGCATTAAAGATGAGAAGAACATTCTACTATTATTATCTCCCTCTTTCAGCCAGATATTTCTCGATTTTTGTTTTAAAAGAATTTCTTCATATTTACTCAGAGCAATCAATTTTTCCATTTTCATTCTTTCCTCAATACGCATATCTGTATCAAAGGGGTCATCTTGTAACTTGAGTTGAGCTTGCTGTAATTGTTCTCTCGCCACCTTAACCTTCTGATGCAAATCACCAAATTGGGCTAAATTTAGCTTTCTAAGGGGTAACTTTAATGCCTTTAATTTCTTCACAACTTTGTACATTTTAGTACCACTGATTTCTTGCTGCCAAACATGATTAACAGTTTCCATAAAGTCTGGACTAGCTGTCCAAAAATTAAAGAATCTGAAAGGTGCTTTTTTCCTTTTATGAGTGGTATCTAGCTTAACCAAGGAAGGAGAATGATCCGATAACATAGGGGGCAAAAACTCAATCGAAAGTTTATCAAATTTGAGAATCCCTTCTGTATTTAGTAAAGCTCTATCAATCTTGCTTGCTCTAAGATTCTGGGATGAACTTTTGTTCGACCAAGTGAAAATAGAACCCATAAAAAAAGGTTCCAACAATCCCAATTTCCCAATCATATCATTTAAATCCTCCATGCCCCTAGTCCATTTAACATTTGGCCCAATTCGTTCATCTACATGCCGAATTTCATTAAAATCACCCACTAATAACCACGGAGTGCTAGCAATATTTTGAGAAGAGAAATACTCAATATTTGCCCATAGTTCCCTACGTTCAGATTCCAAGTTGCTTGCATAGATAGCAGATATGAAGAAAGGAGGTAAACCTAACTTATTGATGCGACAATGAATGACTTGAGATGAAGTACCTTGGATTGAAAGTTGTAGTTCGGATGATTTCCATAAGATCCATATTCTTCCCACACTAGAATGCAAATAATTGTGAGAGTAATTCCATTCATCAAACATATTCTGCAGGACAAGACTTGCATTTCCTTCTTTAACTCTATGCTCTATCAAAATAATAACATGTGGAGCTTGAGATAAAACAAAATTAACTACTTCTCTTTCTTAGCTTACATTTATTGTATATGGGCTGAACGAAATAGAAGACATTTTCAAGGGAAAACAATTGATATCCCTATTCTCTTAGCTAAAGTAAATAAGATAGTACGTGGGAGAACTTCTGTTTAAAAATATAAAATCTTCCCAAGGAAATGTTATTTTGAGTGAAATTTGGAGGTTTCCAATTTTCATCTTTTCATAGATATGGTGACTTTTGTAATACTGTGATATGCCCTTGTGCATTTGTATTTTTAAATTTATTAATACAATTTACATTTCCACCAAAAAAAAAGAAACATATTTAAATTTAAAAAAGTTTCTCAATAAAATTTATCTTTCTCATTTTTTTTTGTAGAAATGTAAGCTTACATTAATAAAATAAAATGTACAGAAGCAAAGAGACATATCTTAGTATTATAGAAATTATGAAACCTATAAAAAAATGGAGGTTGGAAGCCTCCAAATCTTACTCAAATTGATTTTTTTTTTTTTTGTGGAAAGGTAAATTGTATTAATACATATTAAAGTACAAAAGCATAGGAGCATACCCCAGTATGACAAAAGTCACCATATCTATGAAAAGATGGAAGTTGGAAGCCTCCAAATCTTACTCAAAATAACATTGCATTGAGAATTTAATATTTTGTAACAAAGAAACTCTTCTTCGAACAATTTTTCTTATTTTGACCAACAAAATTGAAATATCAATTGTTTTGTTATGAAATTGTCTTATATTTCGTTCTGCCTATATACAATAAAATACAAGCTAAAAAAAAAAGTTTAAGAAACTTTACAGTCAAATCTTTTTCTTTAGTTGCTCTTATCATCCATTATAATTTTTCTTTTCATCCCCCTAAATTTACCTTCCTTGTTGTTTTTAACATCTTCAACCTATTCATCTAAAGAAGTATTTTACTGAAAAAAATTCCTTTCTTTTTTGTGATGCTTAGGTGATGCAAAGTGTCTTCAAACAAGGGCCATTCATCATGGGCGGAAGACCACTAAGGCCATTACTATAAGAGCTTGATACTTGGACTGTAGTGTACAAAAAGAGAAAATAATAGATTAAGAGAATGAAGATATGATAGTTCAGGAGAGCTTCTGTATACGAAAAGGCACCAAAGGATAATAGAAATATAAAATATCTCAAGCCTTATTTAAAGGCACGGCTAGCAATCACTTCACAATTAACTTACGAATGCACATCTTCACAATTAACCTGCAAAATGAGGATTTTATGCTGCATGCTTATGAAGTGCTTTGTACTTATTTGATTCTTCAATGGAGAAAATGTTGCCATCACATAGATGATGATTAAGATGCAGGTAGGAAAAGGCATTTACATAGATGAGATCAGGGCCATGATAAACCACAAGCACTGCCACCTCATCGTCAACATCTCTGATTTCCACTCCTTATGCGACTTAGGCACCAAGTTACTTTAATTTCTCCACAGATTTCTTCAACAACGGTTGACTATAAAACAAAATAATAATTGTACCCAAACCTCGACATTCATCATCCTAATCCATGGAGATTCGACAAAGTTAAGCATAGCAAACCACGTACCTATGGTGAATGTGCCATCCAACAAGATCACTTACTTCCCTCAAAGCAGCTCTCCACTTTTTTTCCTTTGCTCTTGGTCAATCTCTGAGTCTTCTCTATGCATCGCAAAAGCTTTTGCAAAATTGTTTCTCTGCTCATCGTAATGATTTAGAAGAAAAAAGATTGGCAAAAATTTTAGTCGATTCTCTTCTTGTAATTCCATCAAACACCATTTCCACAATACGTAATTCTCTGAGATGATAGCAAATGTAAATTGGGATGCTTGAATTGGACTTAAAAGTCCATATGAAATATCTTCTTTTTTCACCAGCTTTTTATTGTCTACAAAGACTTTAATGTCATTAGGCTTTATAGCTAAACATAAATGATCAGCAAAACCCTTTCGGTTGTCTTGGCTGCAGAAACTAGGGAAAACATCATAGGTGCGATGATGTGTCAAAGATGAAGAGGCTATAGAGTTTGTGGATGCCATTGAAGATTGTCACAAATTGATGATGAAGAAGACATGGAATGGGAGAAACTTTTGTGTATTGGCTTAACCTAGAGCTTTACATATGGTGTCCTTATATAATGCAAGGAGTAACCATAAAGGAAAATATACAAGGAAATAAATGAAATATAATTCTACCTAACACAATAATACTCCAAATAACCTCATATACATAGAAGAATAATGGTCCTAAATAGGGAACATATATTCCCAATAAGCACACGTATCTCCAACACTCCCCCTCAAGCTGGTGGTTTTGGCGGTCTATAGACGTCGAACACACCAAGCTTGTTTAGTAGATACATGTGTTGTCGTTGACAGAAAGCCTTCGTGAAAATGTCGGCAGGTTGTTCCATAGTGTTTATTTCACAAGTCTTGATAACTCCTTCCTAAATCTTGTCTCTTGTGAAGTGGCAATCTACCTCAATGTGTTTAGTCCTTTCGTGAACTATAGGATTTGCTGAAAGTTTTAAAGCTACATCATTGTTACAAAATAGTAAGGCGGGACCTTTCATTCGTATGCCAAGATCACGTAATAGTCCTCTTAACCATATGACTTCACAAGTTGTCTTTGCCATTGCTCGATATTCTGATTTAGTGGATGATAAGGAGACAATGGATTGCTTCTTTGTCTTTTAAGAGAGAAGGGAATTACCTAACTTAATGTAGAAACTTGTTGTCAATCAGCTCATAGGACACGTGGCATAGTCAGTATCACAAT
The DNA here is from genome assembly GCA_028551395.1 of Casuarina glauca. Lineage (NCBI taxonomy): Eukaryota > Viridiplantae > Streptophyta > Magnoliopsida > Fagales > Casuarinaceae > Casuarina > Casuarina glauca. Next base: position 16,723,558 of record CM052350.1, read on the forward strand.
ATGCCTTTATTTCCATGTTACAATTTCTAGATAATAGAATTCTAAGGCCTGGGCATCCCTTTAAGTACTTAACAACTTTAAGGGTCGCATTCATGTGAGACTGCTTTGGCGCATGCATGAACTGACTAAGTATGTGGACAACATAATAGATATCTAATCTTGTCATGGTGAGGTAGATGAATTTTCCTACTAAGCGTTGGTACTTAGAAGGATCCTTAAGCAATTGATCCTTATCAGGGGATGACGTGCTAATATCATATTCCAGTGTAATGAGGCTTAAATTCTACTCAAAAGGAATAATAGCCAGTTTACAACCTTATAGACCATCATCATAGAGGATTTCTAAAATAAATTTTCATTGACTGAGACAAATCCCCTTTTCTGATCATGCGATTTCAATACCCAAGTAGTATTTAGGTGGCCCAAGGTCCTTGATGTGGAATGTGGAATGGAGATAAGACTTAAAACGATCAATGGCTGAAATATTATTTCCCATAATTAAGATGTCATCCACATATATAAGTAAATAGATAGAGGAAGTACCTTATCTCCAAGTGAAAAGAGCATAGTCATGGCGAGATTGTCTAAAATTCGCCAAAAGAAGAGTAGTTGTGAACTTTGCATACCACTGTCTGGAAGTTTGCTTGAGACCATACAGGGATTTACGGAGATGACAACCCTAGACTCCCCCTGTCTGCGTAATCCCAGAGGAAGGTCCATGTAGATTTTTTCATCCAAGTCACCGTGAAGAAAAGCGTTATTGACATCCATATGATGAAGAGACCAGTCTCGGAAGGCAATGATGGCAAGAAAGGAACGAACAGTGCCTGCTTTGGTGACAGGAGAGAAGGTGTCGTGATAATCAAAACCTTCTTTCTGGGTATAGCCCTTAGCAACCAGGCGAGCCTTGTAGTGCTCAACAGAGCCAGTGCGATGTTTGATCTTGTAGACCTACTTGCAACCAATAGGACGATAATGAGGAGGACGAGGGACAACATCCCAAGTGCGGTTATCAGCAAGTGCATGGAGTTAAGCTTCCATTGCCTACTACCAGCGAGAGTCAGAGGTAGCCTCAGGATAAGAAGAAGGTTCCACTTCAACAGAGATCCGACTGATGCAGCAAAGGTGATCCAAAGAGAGATGAGCGAAGTTGACATAAGAGGATAGCCAGGATAAGGAGTGGTGGAGCAAATGTAGTCCTTGGTCAAAGTAGGAAGGTAGGTGGCTTAACCAGATCTCTGAGGAGCAGGAGAAGGCGTAGACACTGGAGCGGCCAGGGGTGGCATATAAGGAACAATGGCTAAGGAATCTTCAAGAACAAGATCCACCAATGGAGAGTCAAGGGAAGTGATAGAGGATTCCAAGGAATCTATCTAAGGAACAGGTCCAGGCTGCACAGGAGAAGGTGCGGGGGTGGAATGGGTGTCAGTAGCCAGATCAGGCGAAAGACAGGCGGGGGCCCCCATAAAGAAGATTGGGGGCGGCAGGGGAACAAGATCATCAGCTAAAAATGGCCGAGAAGTCACCGGCGGTGGAGAAGGAATATTATCTGTAAAGTCATCCTAAAAAGGAAAAACAGCTTCATGGAAAATAACATCTTGGCTGATGAGGAATGTACCTGAAGTGGGACCATAAACACGGTACCCTTTCTAAAGGGAGGGGTACCCCATGAAGATACACCGAGTGGCCCGAGGAACACATTTGTTGCGATGGCCAACAGTAGTTGTAAACCAAAGGCAACCAAAAACCTGGAGATGGCCAAGATTGGGTTTTCACCCAAAAAGGAGCTCAAAAGGTGTCTTTCCATCAAGAATCTGAGAGGGCATCCTATTGATCAGGTAAACAGCAGTAACCATACAATCGCCCCAAAATTTTTCAGGAATAGAGGCTTGGTATTTTAGAGCCCTAGCAACCTCAAGAAGATGACGATGTTTACGTTCAACAACACCATTTTGTTGAGGAGTATAGGGACAAGAGCTCTCATGGAGAATTCCGCATTCAGAAAAGAAGGATGAACAAGCATGATTAAAGAAATCACGGGCATTGTCAGTACATACTCCCTGAACAGAAGTGTGAAATTGAGTTTGGATGAGAGCAAAGAAACGGGTAAGGTGAAGAAGGACTTGAGTTTTGGATTGCATGAGGAAAACCCAAGTGCCACAGGAAAAATCATCAACAATGGTAAGGAAGAAGCGGGACCTATCATGGTGGGGTATGTGATAGAGGCCCCAAATGTCAAGATGGAGAAGAGAAAAAATGGAGGAAGCATGAGAGGAGCTGAGGGGAAAAGAAGAGTAAGGTTTTTTAGCTAGAGGGCAAATGGGACAAGAGAGATGAGGGAATGAGGCACTATGACCCAAGCGTTGGTGAGAAAGCAAAATATTATTATTAAAATTTTCATTACAAAAGGTGCCCGTAATGGGAGTAGTACATAAAGATAAATTTGAATTTTTAGGAATAGAGGTCTAAAAATAAAGCCCTTGTTTAACGTTACCCAAGCCCATCAGTTTGCCAGTCGAACGGCCTAAAAAAAACAAGAATGAGAATCGAAAAAAGCTCGACAATTATTGTTGGCACAAGCTTTGGAAACAAAAATAAGATTAAAGCAGAAGTGGGGAACATAAAGAACATTTTTTAGAATAAATGTAGGGGTGAGTTAGACATCACCAATTTTGGTGACGAAGGTGACGTCTCTAGTGGGAAGACGCACAGACATGGAAGAATGAGAAGTATGGATGGTGAAAAAAAATTTTGAGTCCCAAATAATGTGATCACTGGCACCTGAATCAATAAGCCAATCAGATGATAAAATAGAACTCATAAAGCATAAAGAAGTACCTCTAAAGCTAGCAATTTTGTCAGGTTGGCCCATCTGCTTGAAAGCCTGAATAATCTGGTGGAGCTGGGCCTCATTAAAAGGTTGGTTGGATTTTTCTTAAGAGGCCACTACATGAGAGGCAAATTTGGTATCGTCGGAGTCACACTCACCAGGGCACCCATGCAATTTCCAACATGTGGCCTTAGTGTGGTTGGTGCACTTGCAATGCTCACAAAATAGGTGGTTGGAGCGGGCTTGAGAAGCATTTAGGCTACTGGACCCATTCGGCCCGCTGGAGCAACAAGCGCACCCGTTAGATGGCCTATTATTCGGCCCGCGAGATCCTCTGTGTGCGGGTGCACTAACAGCGTGCTGAGAGCCGTCCATCTGCGAACCGGGCAAGATGAAGTATGGGCCATCGGATGGAGGTGCACTTAAGAGAGCCTGGGAGCCGTCAGATGAAGCAGGGCCGCAATGAAATGATAGTCATCAGATCTAGGTAAATACCTAAAGCTGTCGGATCCACATAGAAGGGGGCTCCCTCATGAAACCCTAAAGAGCCCGCTTGTGGGGCCTAGCCGCCGCTGATGCCATGGGCGACAATGGCTTTCTGAGTAGCGGTGGCGCGAGCAGCGAGGATGATGAAGTTGCCAACACAGAGGTATTCCACTGAGGCCAAATGGTGGTTTTCCTCCTGCACGACGAGGAAGAGGAGACAGCGGAGCGATGACGTCAGTTCCATGGCTAAAATCTGGGATTTGAACGATGCGAAGGAGTTGTTCAAAATCAAAAGGAACCGCGTGAGCCGCTGTTCCTCCTTGAGCCGGTGAGACTACTGGATGGTCGAGGTGGGGCCGATGAGGGGTTCAGAGATTTGATCGAGTTTGTGGCAGAGAGCCACAAACCGATTGTAGATGATCGAGACGGCAAGAGAGCCTTGCCACAATTAAGTGAGGCATTGCTCAATCTGGAAAAGCTGTACGTAGTTGGAGCAACTGTAAAGCTCCTAGAGATTTTCCCAAAGGATTTTACATCCTTAGTTGGTGGAAATGCGGCAACGACATCGGGGGCTAAGGTGTTGCTGATCCAAGAACACACCAATTGAGCGCATTTGCACCACTGGGGAGGAGACGTTCGGTGGTTAGAAGGGGAACGACGCCGTCGAGGAAGCTGTCTTTGTCCTTCGTGACAAGGGCACGACAAAGTTTGTAGGACCACAGGGAGTAATTCTTAGAGCCAATGAGAATGTGCGAGATAAGATTAAGCTCGAGGTTGTCGGAGGAGGCCGTGAAAAGAGGGTCGCCGAGCTTAGGGCGGCTGGCGGCAGAATACGGCAACAGAATTGGGGAAGAATTCGGGTATGGATTTGGCCCCCAACCCGAAAATCCCGGTTGGTATCCAGACCCGAATTTGAACCCGTGGGGGCTGACGTGTCGGAGTGGGTTAGGTCACCCAATGAGGACAGAGCGGGACCCAAACCCAAGGAGCCGATAGGAACAGATTTGGGAGCAACGAGGCTAGGGTAGAGGTAAGGGGTCCACTGTATGGGTTAGGCTGGAAAGGAAGGCCAAGGGTGAGGAGAGTGCTGGCTAGAAAGGCCCGAAAGGGGCTGAGAGAAGCAAGCAAACCTAGCACTAATCAAGGTGTCCTGGGCCAGAGTAGAGTCCGCGCTAGAGAGGGCCTAGGAAGGGAGGGTGGGAGGTGTTTAAGAGACATTGGTGAGGTCTTCCACCAAGGTAGGGGCGTCGGGGTCAGTGGGTGAGGCCAACATGTTCAAAAGATGAGAGTGAGTATGTCGGAGGGGAGACAAGGGAGGTTGGAAAAGGTGTGAAGCAAGAAGCCAAGAAAAAAAAAACTTAGGCTCGTGATACCATGTCACAAATTGATGATGAAGAAGACATGGAATAGGAGAAACTTTTGTGTATTGGCTTAACCTAGAGCTTTACATATGGTGTCCTTATATAATGCAAGGATTAACCATAAAGGAAAATATACAAGGGAATAAATGAAATATAATTCTACCTAACACAATAATACTTTCCCAAATAACCTCATATACATGGAAGAATAATGGTCCTAAATAGGGAACATATATTCCCAATCAGCACATATTTCCAACAAAGACATGTAAGATTGCTTAGTAAGAAGCTTTTCTCAATTGTATAGAAGATGTTGCAAATTAATGCAACTACACAGCAAAATTATAACAATGTAGGAAGAGAAAAATCTGCACTTTCATCTGAAGTGGTTTGGCCTTAAATTTTGCCTACGTTCATTATCTCTTAATCACCACTAATCAGTTCACAACAATCAGACTGATTTTACAAGAAGATATTGATTCCACTCAATTACAACCAAACGTGTCTAATCCAAGAAGGATTTCTACATTAACATGTGAACGCACATGCAATAAACATTTTTCTAACAAGAAATTAAAAAAGTCCAAATCAGAACACAAATTAAGGTTTCCAATAGTATGCCAAAAAATTTCTCCCCTCGTTGTGATTCTCAAAACTTCACTCAAATTCAAGATGATATATAGTACGTTGAAGAGTAATGCAAACACAAGCAATGTAAGCAAAATGATTGAATACAAAAGCTTTCACAGTATTGACAAACTTCTCAATATTTACACAAATTAGTGCTTATTCTTATTGAGGATACTTAGATTTGATCCCACATCAAAAGTAAAAATATGTGATTGTGACCTTATATTAGACAAGGTATACTCTGTCTAGCCTATGAATTTTAAGATGGGCTTCTCTACACTAATAATCTTAGCTCAATTCACTATTTGAAGGTTATTGCAACAGCTTCTAGTTTGTCATAATAACACGGCTTCATCAAGTTATCACATAGTTTATTATGACAACACACCATTGACGTAACAAATCACTATTGTAATTAAAAGTTAATTTTTAAGTTAGATTATGAATTCCTTACATTATGTTAGAACCTAAGTTAATTTATTTAAATTCTTATTTAATATTGAACCTTTCAAACATGCTCAATGTTCTAGAAAATATTAATAACAAAATTTTTACATTGGAAAGAAATGATCTTCAAATAATATTTAAATATAAATTTATTTTAATAACTTAATAATTAACTTTCAAGGTATTCTTTAGACCTATTTACATTTTCTACGCAAAAATTTCCAATTTTTTTATGCAAAAATACCATCAATTAAAAAAAATAAGTTTGATATAAACACCCCTACTCCATTAAGGAGCTTCAAGGACACCCAAGGCAATGGGAATTCTCGGATCATCTTGAGTGACCTGCAATTCTCAAACCCGAGGAAAGTGGGACCATTCACATCAAGTACCGCAAATCCATTTGACCCAACTCTTGGAACATCTTAAATGAATAGCACATGCACTTGAAAAACAATGAAGTAAACATATCCATTACACCCCGGCAAATTATCATCTTAACAAAAAAGTTTATACAGATCTCAAAATCATCCCCCATACCCAAATTTGTAGGACTCCCACTCACTCTAGCGGGCCTAGTACCTCTTTGGTTGAACCACCTAGGGATATTAGATACTCTATAGGGCTCCACACTGTCGCATATTTTGCAATTCTGCTGTAGAAAAATAAAATATATTAACTGCAGTTCTTGTAACGTATCAATGCAAGCATGAACTTCTATAATACAATACACATTTAGCAGGAAGGCGAATAAGAGACTCTCAAGACTTCATGTGGTTTGCTATCGTAACCAATGTAGATGACCAGTCAAAGAAGTTTTTGTACTCATAAAGGTGCGGCATATGTGCTCGTTGGTGGTGCATGCCAGTAGTCGTCAGTACTTTAGCAGAGCAGTGATAGAGTTCAAAACTGAAGGTGTTGCAAGGGGAAGCGATTCAAGGACCCGACCGAGTTAGAAATTAGGTTCTTGCTTCTTTTCTTTTCTTGTTCATGATGCTTCGTGGTCATGCACAATGCCTTCAGATAAGGCCCATTCATCATGGGCGGCAGGCTATTATATTAAGGCCATAAGCAAAAGAGTCTGATTCTTTTGTAAGTAATAATATTATTATTATTTTTCTTCGAGTTGGTTTGAAGTTACGAAATCCTACAATTTTGTCTTTGAAAAAAATTCTCAAACCAAAAATAGAAATAGAACTAAATTAGTATCCCAGTCGATTGAAAGATGGTTTCTTTAATTTCTTCTTTAAATTTTGAAAGAAAAGCAAGTAAAAATTCATAATCTGATACTTGTAAAGATTTTTACTCTTTCTCAATCGATAATCACAATTTAACAATTTAAATATTAAAGTGGGCGTCATTATTCCTTGATTTCAGGCAAGGAGTCTTGACAGCCCTTGCTTTTGTCCAATGACTAAAGGGAACAAGCTAAGGAATAATTTGTTGTATATATTAATAAAGCTATTCTATTTTCACCTCAAACAACGTTGATAAATCAGAATTGTGTTCAATATGACAATTGTGAGTATTCTCGAACTTACCTTTACTAATCAATGCTATAAAGTGAAAATGACAGAGAAATAACAATATGAATGAAGGTCTCTTTGTGACACTAGAATTGTTTTTTTCCATCCCAATTAAAATTTTTTAGCTCATTTATATGTTATCTAACTGAGGAAAAAAGAAGAAACTTGTGAACTGATTCTGCTTATGCATATTTTTATTGTTCTTTATCTATTTTTGGCAACGATAATTACTTGGCTTAAATTTCATACTACGCAAGTTACATTAATTTGGTTAAACGTTTGAATGATGAGTCATGCTATGGGTTTGCAAAATCTAGAGCCTTTAGTTGAGAAAATGTCTAAATAACATTAGGTTTGAGAAGAAAACATTACTCCATTCCTCAAATGGCACCAAAGTAGTGTGGAGACATGGGCTGGTAGATGTATCAGATTCTTCAATGGTTATCTCCTTTCCGAGGCTTTCAATTATTTCCTCTTCTGATTAGCCACTGTCACCAAGTACTAGCGGGGGGCACAACC